>VZTE01005518.1:3535798-3552451 GCA_013397775.1 Eulacestoma nigropectus | reverse complement strand
CTCCCTTCACGCCGCCCCGAGCTCCGCCCGCTCCCCTCAGCCCGCCCTGCCCTGTTCCCCCCCTCCCCTGCCAGGAACCGTCCGGAGCCGCACGCTGGAAATGAGTTTTATTGAGACAAATTAAAAAGTCGCGTTACATGATGGAGCGCCAAGGAGCGAACAAACGCGGTGGGCACGACCCCGCTCCCCGCGCAGATGGGTTACCGCAGGGAGAGGTACACAGTGGTCACCTAAACGCACACGTACAGCCTGAAAGCGAACCCAGCAACCACGGCACAACAGCAAGGCTCGGCGGGGCATAGCTTTGTTCCTGCTACAGCTCGCTCTCATCGCTTCACTGCTTTTGATTTCAGACAGACATCGCTTTATTCTCAAAGAATCGCTGCCCAGAGCATCCAGCCGCCCCTCTGGTACCCCACCAGCAGCGGGCACGAGTCAGGGGAGGGAGCTGATCTGGATGAGTGTATTTACTACACTCACGGCTTTTCATGAAACACAGGAGAGCAACCCTGCCCACACCTGGCGTCAGGGCTTTGGGAAGCATGCGGGACGGAGAGCGGTGGTGTAGCACAAACCTCTCAGGGATGGGACCGGTGCTCCGAGCCCGCAGCACAGAAGAGGCCACTGTACCACTCGGCTTTTGTCTAATTAACAGCACAAACCCATCCTACAAGTGACCACAGCAATTAGCCATCGACTGTGCCCTCGACATCCAAGTTAAGAAGCACCCGTGGACAGCCGTGTCCAAGCACTGACCAGCTGAGATCTCTGAGCGCAGGCAGAGGACACGGGCATGGAACAGCACACATCAGGTCTAGCTGGCATTTTCACTACTGCTGCTGAAGAGCCTTCTAAAAGTAAAGCAGACTGCAACAAAACACTGAAAGATTCACAAGGCGGTACCATAATCTTTTCAATTTTAAGGTAAAGTTAAATTTCATACAAATAAACTTCCAAAAATATTTTGCAAACTCTGGCATATGGCTATGATACAGTATGTACAAATAAAATATCAGAATGGTTACATTTTATTGCTTTTTTTCTTTATTTGGTTAAGGAATCATACAGTAGTGTATAAAAGGGTATGGGAAGTGGCAAGAAGCAAGTGTTGGCTTCTTGTCCTCTCTAAAGCCAAGGTTGGTTGGTTTTGTTTTTAAATACGGTGTTTTCAAACGTCACATCAAAAGCATTTTGGTACTGGGTGACATCTGCATTACCCAAACAGGATAGAAGAGCAACAGTGAAAGAAGCCTAGGAAATGGGTAACAGGGCTCCATTTTGTACATTCCTTTGCTGATTCATATTTCCAAAATACAATTATTGATAAAACATCTAAAGTTATATAAAAGTCAACAATTACTAACTCACTTTCTCATAAACTGATGTTTCAGCAAGGTGGGCAACTTCAACTCACTAATCATGCAAAAAACTCTCAACAAGATCAGTAATATTTGTGAGCAAAATCACCCAACTTGGCCCTGATCTAGCCTGCAAGAGAAAATCCTCTCTGCAAAAGTCATTTTTCAGAAGGTAATAAATACACTCTGTGTTTAGATCCACTACTATAAACAGATCTTTAAGTTCCTCTGTAGTAAGGAAACCTCACTTACAAACCATGTGTCAGTACAGAATGATGATGCCATTGCACATGCTTACACTGCTTTTTACATCCTTCTGTTGGCAAGCAGACAAAAAATAAAGGTACCAAGAAGGGATCACGGTCACAATAGTCAGGAAAGAGCTCACAAATCTCCTCTGGGCCTTCCCACCCGCTCACACTCCTGGAGTGTATCAGAGCACCGCCGAGGCATGAACTGCTCAGGTGCTGCTCAGCAGGCTGCACTGTAGGCTTTTACCTCTGCACTGTAGGCTTTTACCTCTTAAGCATCTATTAAAGCTATTCAGTATGTTCATTTAAAAAAAATAAATAGACAGGCTCATCTCACAAAATATAATCTGAATGCAACACAGCAAAGCCTAAAGAACGCTGAAGTGAAAACCCAAGCACTTGGCAAGTTAATTGCTCCTGTAGGCTCATGATATAAAAACACTTTCAACTCTTCCATTGAAAAATACATCCTGCTATAGATGGGCATGACTTACCCCTCTGGCTTTCCTCTGACTGAGGCCAAATTTATTCATGGATATACTTAGTCAAAATCAGAAATTTAGCTAAAGCTCTTAACCCCCTATTCCAGGCTCAGTCTCTCACTATAAACAGCTTACTACCAACACAGCCCCTGACACAACTTCTCCTTAAATATGCATAATTTACTCTATCTCAAATATTTACAAGCAGAAGCAGGCCATCTTCACAAGACAGATTTTCCTTCTGCTCTACGTAAAGTGCAGCTCTCTAATTTAAGGCAAATTTCAGTGAAATATAAAACCATAGTTTTATTTTAGTATGTACACATTTTAAATTATAACCAATAACTCCCTTGAAAAGGAAATAACGAGAGGAAAATGTTTCCAAGTTTGGGAATTTCTGGATTTTAACAAAGTCCCAATATTATGTCCTATCGACATACAAATTTGTAAATTTCTTTTCAATAAATACAACTGAAGAAAAGAGGTGGCAATGTGTACAGTAATTTAGCTCCAAAGATCAGTAAAACACTGGGAAAGTGCAGCCATAGTTTTTCATGTCCTGTAGCTTCCTTTAGCTACAGTAACATCCACCAATATCATATTTCTAAATATACACCCTATACACCTAATGCTAATCTCAGTTCTTTTAGTGTGTATTTCTCATCTCCATCTGTGTCAAACTCCTTAAAGCTCTGTGATTCTTGGGCTGTGGAGCCAAGCAGCTTTTGAAGATCTTTGTATGAGAGTTTTCCATCAGCATCCGCAGGTGCATTTTCAAACAGTTTCTGAAGATCTGCAAAGAGGACAAGGATTGAGAAACAGCTCCTTCAAGTACACAGGAATATCCTATAAGCTGCTTTCCCAGTTTTACAGCACTGTCTCTTACTACCCAGTAATCACATACAGCATCCCTGAGTTAGGAGTTTGCCTCCTATGTTGTCACAAGCTGCTCGTAACAGTTTAGGAGAAAAAAGCATGAACATTTCTGGATTAAATTACACTGAATCTGAAGAAAGTAATCCCTATTTCTGGCCACAGCTAACAGCCCAGTTTACAACCACTAACTGCATACAGATGTAGTTATCCCCGACAAAAGCAAGCTCTGAATGACTGTTGCTATACCAACAGGACAGATGACATAAAAAGTGTCTATTCACTTCCTGATGCAAAGAGTTGCCCTTTCAGGAGCTGAAGAGACTGAACAGCAAGATCCAGAAACCATTAATCTGACCAGGCAGTGGTCTCTTGGAGAAAAAAAAAATAGAGAAAAGAAAAAAGCCCCAGAACATAGACATTCATAGCTACTATTTTTTCCTTCGCATGTTAATTCTGTCCTTGACTTCTCTCCCAGTCTCTGGGGCACTCAATGTGATACTTTGGTACTCAAAACAATTATAATTCACTAACAATGCACACGCTTGCTTAAATTTCAGTTTCTTTTCTTTTACATGCTATTCTTTCCTTTCAGTTTTTTTCTTAGTTGCCTTTTTTTTTTCTTTTAAAGCCCATAGTCCTCAAGCTTTTAAAATGGACCTCACATCTCCCAGAATGTTTATACTTAATCCTCTCCTGAACATTTACATGAAATACTCAGAAGAAAAGGTCAGCCTAAAAATGACATACCTTCAATGCTGGCAATTCCTGGTAAGGACAGATGGCTCAGCTGCCCGTTCCTCTCTGTGCTGTCACCAGCTGACCTTGAAGCCACCCTTGAAAGCTCTGTGGGCTTTGCTGTAGTAGTCTGACTACTTTCAACTGTTACAAAACAATTTCTATTAGTTTTACTAATTCCACAGAACTACACCTAGCAAAACCAAACAAAAATCCAATAAAACAGTTGTTTTCTTTTTAATCACAGTAGCTGCATGAGATAAGAGCACTGCAATATTTCAGAATGTAGCAGTGTTGTCCCTTTTTACTTAAATTGAAAGAATAGTTTTTGGACAGTCACACAGCTTTAATCTTCTATTCTGTACTAGGAGGTGTGTATTTATAAACTCCCATACAAAGAATGACATAAGAGTATTTTCTGCTCCCCACTCTGAGGGTGCTGAAGAAGCTCACTGAGCAAATTACATCTGCCCACCTGGGCTGCTTCCACCTTATCAATATCAATATTCCCTAACAGCAAGGTCTAAACTTCCAAGCTCCTGCTTGGAATGAACAAGCAGCACAGTTCTATTGTAATAAAGTATTTAAAAATCTGATGTTCAGCAGAAGTGCAGAATGGAAGCCAGCAGAGGCAGAGGCCCTTCCTCTATGTTACACTTATATTTTAAAAAAGCAAAACCAGGTGTTATTGGGTATAAAGACCACAGTTAATCACTGCATGCCTTCAAACACCAACTATTGATACACATGAATCCTGCCATTCACATTTTAAGTCAACTTCAAACTTTTGGAGGCATATACAGCTTTCTGTTCTAGAAACATCAGTTTCGTACTGCTTTAACTAAAAAACCTTCATCAAAATCTTAAGGAAGAGTCTAAATTATCCACCTTAATTATTCTTTGAATTACACAGGGAACCTCCAGGTTTATGGATTACTGTTACAAGACATTCTTACCATTCTTTGATGCCTCAATGGGTCCATCATTTTCTAGCTTGCCTGTGAGAGCATTCATCATTTGAAGAGTCTCTTTTAGTTTTGATACCTGAGAATCTCTAGTTTCTGTTTCCTGCATATGTACAGAAAAAAATACCTTAAAATGCACCCCTTCAGTAGATGTAGAAGATCAGAAAAAGTAGTAATTTAAAATGTGTAAGCACTTTTGACTGACTTAAGAAGTATCCAGGCTGACCAAGTTTAAAACTATAAACAAGATTTAAAAACAATAAATAAATACAAAAATCTATGGGAAGATGGAATTAATAAATTCACATGGTCTGTAGGAAAACAACAGAATCAGTACCTCAACCTGAAAAACAGGCAATTATTTTGCATACACCCATTTCAAAAGAATCTGATGTTTACTTTCGGTATTTCCTACAGAAAAGAGCAAGACACTGAAAAACCGTAATATAAAATAGTCAAGCACACTTGGAGTGAACACTTATACATTAATTAAACTGCTTAATTGTTTCAAAGGTTTGTCTGCAGTAGTGACTACCTTCATGCAGGAGCCACTGTATCTCTGTTAAAGTAAAACCCCCACATTTTTTAATCTGCAGCTCCCTTACTCTTTTCATTGGTCCATTCCAAATGACAGGTTGAGTTCACATCAATGCAAGCCCAGAACTGACACTGCAGCCTGTTCACTCACCCACCTTCTTTCCAGCAGATGGAAACTAAACTCAGCAGCATCCCCTTCTATCCCCAGCCCACAATCTGACCATTCAGTTAAACTCACTCCCAGCCAGTGACAGACCCTTACTGAGAGGGGCTTTCAGCAAGTCCTTGACTCCACTAGTGGCTTTTTGCAGACCTCTGCTCAATTAAGGTCCATTTAGAACATCTTTAGAAAGACAATTACATGCTCTACTAACCCAGTGTAATTTCTATTTCCTTACTTTACCTTCAGTTCTTTATTTGACTGAGTTTCACTATCCAGTTGATCTTCATTTTCCACTTTTAGAGAGGTAGTTGCATCATTCCCCTACAGAAAAAACAGAGCAGAGTTTATTCACGTGCTTTTTATTTTCTACAATGCAGTTTCTTTCCTTCAAATTTGGCAGACACAAAGCAGAGTTAAACCAGGGCAGATACACTGTAGAATAAACATGAAGTTGTAAAAATGGGTTATATAATTTACCACAGCAACGTCAGCATGTTCCTTTATCGCTAAACATACAGAACATGTTCTCACAGACTGGCCCCAGTGTGGCAAACAGAAAACACTGGAAGAATTTATGAACTTACTTAGGAGGTTATTTTATTACTAGGTTTTTTTAGAATTTAAGCACGGCTGAACAAATGCAGAGTCCCACTTAGTTCCTCAGGGGGTCTTAACAGATCTGTGCCAGAGCGATTCCTAAAACATAGCTCAGTTTGTGAATCAAGCCTCATAAAGCAACCACCCAACTCTTAAATGTCACAGTGTTTTGGACACTTTCCTGCAGATACTGCAGGAAAGAAATAAAATAACTGCTTCTGAGACACTCTTAACGCTGGTTATCTGCTCAGGAACAAACTCCAGCCTTTTCTAATGAACTCCTAAGTATCTCAAGTTTCACTCTGACATTTTCTTTAGTTGGGTGTGTATGGATGCTGAAAAGTTAGAAGCAGAGAAATTCTTCAGCCTTTTCTCAGTGCTCTGTGAGAGCATTGCTTTCTCACGCAGACTAGCCGAAAACAGTGAAGATGGTCTTGTAAGAATTTCTCTACTTCTAACTTTTCACTTTTTTTTACTTTTCTACTTCTAACTTTTCACACCCACAGGTGTGAAAAGCTGCATCTGCAGTGTAAGGGAAGTAGTAGCCTGAGCAGGCACCCTGAGCCATCACTTACCACGATGGTAGACGAGTTCTCTCTTTTGTCCAGATTTTTCACAACAAGCGGAGAGTTTTCCAGCAGCGTAACTTTCTGGCTGAGGTTGCCAATGGCTGAATCCACATTTAGAAACTTGATGTCATTCAACTTTTGGTACACCACTACAGTATTATTTAGCTGTTCCAAAGCTGCATGCAGTGCCTGGCTTTCCTGAAATATGAACGGAGCACGTGTCAGTTTACCCAACCTCTGCAGCAACTCCTGCTATTAACAATATAACTGACCCAGTTTAACTGGGCAGACTTCAGACTGGCTCTCCACTGACACCACTGAAAACATCCAACTGGAAGCTTCCAGAAAGTTATTCCAACTTTCTAAAAGTTTGAAACTGAGATTCTTCCCCAGGGCTAACCTCTTTGTTGCTAATGTAATCACTTCAGCTGTGCCAGTGAACACAGAAAGCCTATTCATCTCATTTTCCAGGTCAAGCTTTGAAAGCACAACAATGATTTTTCCCAAGAAAGCATGTACTGAGCATATTTATATACAGGATTCATTTTTCAGGAAGATTTTGACTGTATTAAATGTAAGTAACTGCAGTCATCCTGTTCCAACCCATTCAGCTGAACACCTACACATCAACCCTTTTTTTTTTTGTTGCTGAATTACTGCTTTCCATACCTCATTACATTGAGGGTGACTCAGTACCCGCCACTCCCAAGTTTGCTCAGATTAGCAATAAAATCCACTGCCATAAAATCCACTCCATTAAAAGCTTTTAACTTATTTTCATTTACTTTAGCAAAGCACACCTACAATTTGTCAGATATTGGTTTCACTCTTTTTACTCCTCACCCAGTCAGAACACAAAAAACCCCCACTCTCAGACCAGGGCACTTTCCTGTTTGCACATATACAGGAACAAGCTACAGCAAAGTAATCTTATGATTTGCTTTAAAGTGTGCTATCTGCATTATCTTGATAAAAACCATACTTTTTGCACACTACAGTACTGCAGAACACATGGGTAAGTTACATACCCATGACACTTGTACCAAAATTCCTTATGCAAGGGAGAAAAATACCTTTTTGCAGTATTCTGTCTGATTTCCCTCAGTCCTCGGCACAACAGTGGAGGGAAGTGAAGGCAGCTGTTTTAATTCCTTCTAAGGAAAGAAGTAGAAAGTGTGTTACAAAATCCCTGAAATCAGTGTTGAATAACTGGCAGACTGTAGCTAATGATGTTTTGCTACAATTACAGTCACTCAGGTCTGCTGTGCATGCAGTATTTTAACTAGGCTAATAGTTTTCTCTTTCAAACACATAAGGTCCAAATTTATTTTCATCAAATCCTCCTAATTAACTATTCTCCATTTAATGAAGTATTATGATACACATTTCACTGCTACCATACACACTGCCACATCTGCAATGTTTTCAGAGCACCCACCGACTGAATGAAGCTTTATTATGTGCCTAATTTAGATTTTATCTGCAAGAATTCTCGTATTGCAGTTCAGCTGAAAAACTGTAATTATTGGCTCAGTTTGTTAACCCTAAGTGAGAGGTCAGGATAAATACAGTGAGTAGTTTCTGGTAAAGACAGTCAGTTAATTCCTGATATGGATTCTTAATTCAACCAACAAACTATCTTAATTTTCTGACATCCTCAAACTTAAAACAGTGCAGACAGTTACCATAAGCAGTACCCTGAATCACACAGAAGCATTTCTCAAGCCCCCATATCTGTGGAGTAGGAAGCAAAAATATGCAGGGTAAGAAGTGTAGATAGGAACAATTCTGGCTCCAGGGAAATACGAACTTGGTACCATATAGATGCCACACAGGGATTAGAAGATTAACTAATTCATGTACCAACCTACTGAAACCTCAGAAGTATTTCAAAGGCAAAAGGCAGAACTCTAAGCATTTCTTTAACTTGCTTCCTATTAGGCAGTGTTAAAGCAGTGCATTTTTCTTACCACATCGTTCTGGAGTATTTCTATGGATTTCTTTTGTTCCTCAATAGCTGTCTGTATATTTTCAACATCATGAGCCACACTGGTAAGGGTGCTACCTATGTTGGCTACAGTCTGCAATAAAAAAGATGACAAGTCTCAGCCTTCCTCAAACTGCACTGTCCTAAAGTACCAACCAGCTAAACACAATGTTTTGTTAGTGAAACTGCAGGCAGACTGCCCACAAAAATATGCACAGCAGTTTGAAGAATTTGGAAGTTTTTTTGCACTCAAAACTGCAAATTATACCCAAAGCAAGCTCTGCCCTGGAGGACCTCAGGACACCTTCAGCACCCTTCACCAGTATGAACAAAAGCCACTGCCCAAGAGGAACTCCCTCAGTAATCCTTCAGGACTCTAACACCAGCAGGCATCCTAATTTTCAGGAACGGTACCTACAAGGAAAAAGGCTCAAGAAAACCAAATCCCACATAAGAAACACAGCCTTGTCACAGGATCACTTAGGTTGGCAAGGACCTCTAAGACTGAGTCCAGCTGTTAGCTCAGCACTGCCAAGTCCACCCTTAATCCATGTCCCCAAGTTCCTATCCACGTCCTTTAAGTACCTCTAGGGATGGTGACTCCAGCACCTCCCTGTGCAGCCTGCTCCACTGTTTTACAACCCATTCAGTGAAGAAATTTTTCCTGTTATCCAATCTAAACCTCCACTGGCACAGCTTTAGGTCATTTCCTATTGTCCTATCACTTACCACTTGAGAGAAGAGCCTGATCCCCCCACCTGGCTCCAACCTCCTTTCAGGGAGTTGTAGAGAGCGATAAGGTCCCCCCCGAGCCTCCTTTTCTCCAGGCTAAACACCTCCCAGCTGCTCCTCATCAGACTTGTGCTCCAGCCCCTTCTCCAGCTCCACTGCCCTTCTCTGGACACGCTCCAGCACCTCGATGTCCTTCCTGGACTGAGGGGCCCGGAACTGGACACAGGATGCAGGGTGTGGTCTCACCAGTGTCCAGTACAGGGGGACAATCACTGCCCTGATCATGCTGGCCACACTACTCCTGATAACAACATGCCTTAAGACTTGCTTCTGACAGGACACAGTGCAAATCCAGCCTGCTTGCAGCAGCAAATAAGGAGCTTAGGAAACAGCTTTGTACTCCTCCCAAGAAAAGAAATCCTGGCAGCCCCATCAGCCAAACCACACTCATTGCTTTGCGTATCACTAGCTTGTTGATTATACATTAATTTTGTAGGGATAGGAAATGAGATGTGGAAACTCATAATGCCAGAAAAACTGGACTACCATTAGGTGTTAGCCCAATATAAATGTTTATTGCTAACATTAGGTGTTAGCCCAATATAAATGTTTATTGCTAAATAAACAGAACTGCCATGGAAGAGCCAGGCAAGTTTCAACAAACCATTCATTTTACCAAAATAAACAGGACAGTTATCTGGTAAAGGATGCTCAGCTAAGGCACACAGTAAGACATTGTATTAACAGAAAGCAATGCATCTCCTTTCCCAATTAAAAAAGCTAAACAAACCACCTATTTGCATGCAGTTATAAAACTGCAGACAGGCTTTTCCCAAGTGTCTTACATGATATTAAGGTCAGCAATTTAAAGGAAAGTAACCAGAAAGAGCAGCTCTGAGGTACACATTGGACAGCATAATACAAACAAATGCATCTCCAAAAGGGATAAACAAGGCCTTTAAATTTTTTACCTGCCACACATTATCACAGGACCATATGAACTCAAATTTTAAAGACAAGAGAAGCAAATATTCCTTGCAACTCAGGCAGCTCCTGTGTCACTGCTGTCCCCAAGAGCCCAGCTGCAGCTTAACACACAGAACACATTTAGTGATAGCCACATTTACAATACTCACCTTCTGAAGTTTCTCTACTGTGAGGGGAAGAGAAATCAGGTCAGCAGCAGATTTTATATTGTTTTTGAGATGATTTACTGTTGAGGTCAATAGTGATATCTAAAACCAAAAAAGAACACTTCGAATTAGGTGACATAATCCTGATTCTGATCTTCTCCAATACTGATGGCTTAATGTGTAACATTAAAACATAAGGCAATACAAAATTATACACGTACACACACAGAACACTCCTGTCTCTAGGTCAGAATTCCTGCCTAGGCTGCATTAAAAATATTCTGCCTCTTGCAAAAGAACAAGTTTTTATTTATTTTTTTAAAACTGAATGAAAACCACAGAAAACCCTTCTTTGCAGTAAGGTACCCTCTGCCAGTTTTACATTCATCCTCTTAGAGAGAGGCTGTTGCCCAAGAAAAACTTAAAAATTGTGCAAGTCCTGACGTGGAGGAAACCATCACCCACTTTTGTATTTAGCAATGAAACCTGCCTGGCAAAACCCAGCAAAGCCATGCAACCTCTCCAGCTGAGTAACAGACAAAGAAGTTGCACCTATCACCCAAACCCTCTGCTACACAACTGGAACAGAGACTAAAATTCACTATCTTCTGGTTAAAAAACAAAGTTGTTTTGCAAGTCGAAGGAAAGATCCTCATTTTACATTAGGTCAACGCTGATCAGCTGGCATGCAGACTCTCTAGCTCCACAGCTGTGAACACTGGCTGAGATTATTCCCAGCAGCACATCCCAACAATTCATGGATAAAAAAGCAGTGAGAAAATTTTGATCCCCAGAAGATCAGGCTCAGACTGTAACCAGACCGTGAAGTAACTTGATGGCCTGCAAGAACCATGTGCAAGTATCTTTAACATCCAGGTGCAGATAAGAGCATTTTAAAAGTCTCATGAAGAGCCTAAATAACTGTGGCTAAAACAGTGAGATGCTCAAGAAAGCAAATGAGATTTTCAGATGTGCCCCAGTAAGCACTTAACCACCACATGGGACTGAAGAAAAATCAATTTGAGCAGGCCCCTCAGTACTCCAACAAACTAAACCAGAGCACCTGTGTCAAGCAGAGGTCCCCACACACACCTCTCCATACCATTCACTGTAAGCAGCTCTGAACTTTTACCCTCCAGGTCAGAAATTTCAGTAAAAGCCTTGCTGGATGCTTCATTTGAAGTGTGAGTTAATAGAGCAGCTAAGCAAAGAGCTCTTTGGTAAGTGACTTAGTTCTAGCCCCATCAACAGTGCCAAGATTTACACCAGCTCAGAGGCTGAGTGTGTCTTAGCAGGTTTTATATTCACAGGACACGAGGCTTCTGTTTGTAGTAAGAGGAGCTTGCTCTGAGTCAGGTAACTCTTTTCCACACTTACAAAACGCTCTCAGAAATTTGAAATGTCAAATCTCTCATCGTAAACATCGCAACTATTTGGCAGGAAAATTAAGAACTGCACAGTTCTCGGGTTCTTTCAAATTCTGCCTGAACTCCTTCCACCAGTTATGCAATTTCTCCTCTTGTGATCAGTCTCCAGCCCAGCTGGATGCTCAAGCTGTTTTTGGCTTGTTTATAGTGAGGTTTATACTCTATTTTAACTTCAAAAATAAACGCTACGTATATGGTCACAGAAGTCCTTAGATAAAATTAATTTCCGTTAAAAAAATTGAATGGAATATTTTATTATTTTTCAAAACCAAGAACTGATCCTCTCTCACCTGTTTATTGATCTCTGTGATATTTATCCAAATTTTACTCAGCCCCAGTTCTCCAGTCTCAATTTGTTCTAGCTGCTTTTGGTTCTGCACCAAGTCTTCATTCAGTTTAGGAATTTCTTGGAATGATGTCTTTTGATTAGATTCCACTAAAAAAATGAAAAAATAATTAAATACATTTAAAAACCAAACCAAATCAAAAATCCAGGTAAACAACACTGAAAGGCAGAAAACAAATTACAAACAGCAACATCTACAGCAGCAAAAGAAGGTAATAACAGTTTCTACATAAAGATTTATTGCCAGTTATGGATTCAATGTTTGCTCAGAATGACAGCTCTTTTTTGTTTTAAGAGTACCAGTATCTGCAGAGAGAACCCAGAGACTGTACTAAATTTAACACTTTGCATAGTCCTGTCATTCTGGCAAGCTTCAGTAGGTCTTTATTTAGTGCAGTTATTTTGCATTACCTCCACAGGGGAACATGAAATAGTAATGGGCCTGTGAATAAGAATTGCCAACAGTCCCAGGGCAAAGAAGGCAGGTGAAATGAACTTCAGTGCCCTTTCCAAGCCTGCAGAGGAGCTGCTGACAATGAAGTGAATTCCAAGGAGATTAATGTAATTAGTTGCTCCGTGTGACAGAAAGACAACTGAAAAAATAATGTATAAGCTTATACATTAATGCCTGTTGGTAAACAAATCAGTAAACAAGGTCCTTGGAAATTAAGTCAGTTATTACTGCAATTAATACTACAGGAAGGGGGAAACGTGCAGCTCAAAGCAATTCCAGCGAGCCTCAGAAATGCAGCTCTTCCAGATCTGCAGTGACTAAGCTGTTTAGCTGTGCTGTGAGGCAATCCTAAATCCCTGCGTCTGAGAAACAAATAAGCAGAGGTTTTGAGATGGAGATGACAGGGTCCTCCAAAATCTGCACCTCCACCCTGTAAGGTGGCACTGGGAAGCACCACAATGAAGAGCCACCGTTCAGACCAGACTACCAAGAGCACTGGGACCTGTGTGATGTGTAGCTAGCAGATCTCAGAACAGATTTCCATGTGTGACCCAAAAGGAGCAGCCTGTGGAGTGGATGCCCAAACACACAAAACTGGAAAGCTGTGCATCTTCAAAAACCCAACTCACTTCTCTTGAAGCAAGTTCTAGAAGTACACGGTGCAAAGAAATCTGCACTGGATCACCCAAGGTCCAAACAACACTTTGGGGTAAGACCTTGAAAGGGGTATTTTAGACAAACCAGACTGAGAATCAATTTGTGCATTTGACACAAGCAGTTCACACTGAATCTCATGTTTTCATAGGCTCTTGTAAATAAATTATTTTCTGTTTTGCCACTCTCACTGTGTACAGTGAGACTCTGCTTGAAGAGTTTTTTGCAGCATTATGAAGGTTAAATGCCACATATGTTCTTAGCATCATTACTGACAGCTGAAGGGAAAACACTACATGACTTCCTCCTATTCCAAACACACTTGATGCAAAGATGTCTTGTTTATAAAAAGCACTCATCCCATACTCACTTTGTGCAGAAGATGGCAGAACATAAATACTGCCACAAACATCTGCTCTTACGGAGAAGAGATGTCTGAAAAGAAAAGAAGTCTGGAGGAAGATTCAGAGAAAGGCTGCTGTACGACAGATGGGTCACCTGCCTTCTCTGTTCACCCACACATTTCACCAAGGCAAAATGTCACCTTTTGGAACTAGGTTGTTCTGACTGCCTGCTTTTTTTGTTGTCGTATTTAAATGCTGTGCCTCATTACGAGGCTCCCATCCAACTCCTAGGCATGCTATTATGGTGGCAAGGAAATCTGACACGTTTATCACCAGACAAAGCATTAAATGCACAGCTTTTGTATCAGAGCCATTAAGAAGAAAACAAGCCCATCTGTAATTGCCAGACAGGGAGAACACGCTCAGGGAGAACAGCTGCTTTAACAAAGAGGTCTATGTTGAACAGGAATGATGAAACTTGACTACATCAAATCCAACAAATGTTGTCCTCGTGCAAAACTTTTACCACCAGCACACCCTCAAAGGGAAGCAGTCCACAAAGAGCAGCAGTTGCTGACCCAGAACACAGAAACAGCCACTGCAGAGCTGCTGGAACACTCCCAGCCACAAAGCAGCACCTGGAACTGAAGGTATCCTCCAGAACTGGTGGACAGCAACTACAGCCAACTTTCAGAGTTCAGTATCAGTTAATACAAAAGCACCTTTATCAGCAATTCTCTCACACCCAGCCAGCCTGTTTCACCTCGGCAGACAACTCCCCACCTCACACGCCTGAACAGGAACATCTAAACACCAACAGCAAAGAATTTCTACACGCACTTCCTCAATGCCTCTTTTCCCACAAACAAAACAACACCTTTGCTTACCTTTTTCAATACACACAGGATTTTAAACACTACTGACATAAGGCACTAAAACACGTCTTGTGCCTGGAGGTGAGGTACAGAGAACCAAAAGCATACCTTACATGCACAATATCACCATTTGTTATACCTCAGCTCTACAGAAGTTACTGTATTGAAATCTTGGCATGGGAATCTTGACATGGAGAGAGAAAACCTGAGACCTACAAGCAAACCACTTCACCTTAACTCCACACTTCGAAGAACTAAACATATTAGCTCTACACTACACGTAACCTGACACAAAAGTTGAACAAGAACAGGTCAATGCAAGCAAGAAGAACATTCAGGAGATACAGAGAGAAAATATAGTACTGAAGCAACATTCAAATGGCAGTAACTCCACAGCAAGTATCAGAGGTTTTTAAAAGAGTTCAAGACAAGAACATAATTTTTCTTTTTTTTTTTTTTTTCAGAATTCCCTAGACTGCTTTGACAGGGCTGATCAGAAATTTTTTAATAGGGTCTTTCTTTGGAAGAGAGCACACTAAAGACCAAAGTCAGGAATTTTAGAAATTTATATGCAAGCAACTACAGGCCCACCCAATCCAGTGTGCCTGCTCCTCAGAAGATACAGAGCAGGCAAGAATATATAACATTCACCTTAGATTCACCAAGTCTCTGAGTTCTTGGCTCAGAGCACTCCTTAATTCAGAGGTAATTTGTCTGCTCTGTACTTCCAGGCTTTGACTGAGCAGGCAAGCAACTAAAGCTCTTCAAACTGCCCAAAGAAAATGTGAAATAGTAGTTACATTCATACTTACTAGTTCGAAACTTCTCCTTTATTGCATCCAAATCCTCCTTGAGAGCCACCTGCATCCAGACTAAGCCAACACATGCGACCACGCACGCAGCAAGAATGACAAACGCACATAAAGGGTAACAGAACCTGCAGCATCGCAGGTAGTCTCCCCTGCAGAAAACAAAGCAACAGCCTGTGAATATACAGCACTGCCTAGGAAATTTTTATTTTAAATTCTGTTCTAGCAGAGTAAGGGACAGCGTTGTAACAGCACACATTTTGGCTGACAAGACTAACAAAGAGCGTTTTCATGAATAAATAAGGCTATAAAGTCGGGTCAGGGCTGTTACTATCTATTCAGTTTATCCTCAGGAGGCACATCTAGCACATTTAAAAGCAGCTGTCAGGTTTCTGTTACTAAAATATCCTGCTCTGCTGACATAAACTTATGTCAGGCACATCTGCTTGATAGCTTGGAAAACACACTTCAAGAGAAGGTATTACCATAATGTTACAACAAGTACTTCTAGAGCGTTCTAAATTGTGAAAGCCCAAGTTTCCCTGAGACATGGCTACTCTCAGGTATGCACAGAGGCCCATTATTAATGCTGTTACTTAATTGAAAAGCTTATTTACTGGCAAAAGCACAGCATGTCCCCGAGAAAGCCAGCACTGCGCCAGCTTGCAGGACTGTGCCACGCTGAGGACACACACACCGGCATCAGCATCTCCAGGAGCAGCCCCCGAGTTTAGTCCGCAGGGACTTGTGCTGCGGTGAGCACAAAACAGAAAAAACAAGAAGAAAAAAGCCAGGGGAGCAGGGGTCCAGTGGGAGCTGTCCCTGGCCGTGGCTGGAACTAGATGAGCTTTAAAGTCCCTTCCAACGCAAGCCGTTCTGTTACTCGATGACACTTCATCCCCAGACAGGCGACCTGCGGGGTCAGACACAGTGCAGCTCCGGGTGTCCCCTGGCAGTCCCCAGCCTCACACACCCCCTTTAAGCCCCCAGCTGCGAACCCGACCCGCTGAAGGCAGCGCAGCCCGGCCGCGGAGCCGGGGCAGGACCTGTCCGAGCAGGGGCTCCGCGCAGCGCCCGGGACTCACTTTCCGCAGCGGCCCCGCGCCCCTGCGAACTCGTCCTCGTCGGAGCTGGACTCGGAGTCGGAGGCGGGCGGCTCGGTGCGCAGCAGCCGGTGGCCCGAGCCCTTCTTGGCGGGCTTCTTCCTGCGGCCGTCGGCGGCCAGGCCGATGAGGGCGTTCAGCTCCTTCCGCTTCTTCATCCTCTTGTGGGGCGGCGGCGCGGCCGGCGGCAGGCTCCCGCCCGCCTCCTCCTCTTTCTCCTCGGCCGCCGCCGCCGCCAGCGCGCCCCGGCTCGCCA
>VZTE01005518.1:3488253-3527408 GCA_013397775.1 Eulacestoma nigropectus | reverse complement strand
CCCTTTTTTTTTTTCCGTTTCTCAGGAATGTATCCCTATCTGAGCATTCATTTAACCAGGGTATGACTGCAGATCATGCAGAACCCACGCTTGCCTTCTCATTTCTGTCTTCTTTGTGCCTTAGGACAAGTGGGAAAAGCTGACAGCAGACGGGAAGCCAGTGGAGCTCTTTGAGCACGTCAGCTTGATGACTCTCGATAGCATCATGAAATGTGCCTTCAGTTGTCACAGCAACTGCCAGACCAACAGGTCAGTGCTGGCTGTCCCAAACCCTGGCAGGAAGTTTGCAGCTCAGCAGGGAAATGGGCAAATTGCTTGTCACTTTGTTCCCAAATTTACAAGCTTCCTATCCCCCTCTCTCCAGGAAAAACACCTACATCCAGGCTGTCTATGACCTCTGCCACATGGTGCACCAGCGCCTCCGCATCTTCCCCTACCACAATGACATAATTTACTGGCTCAGCCCCCATGGATTTCGGTTCAGGAAGACCTGCAGGATCGCTCATGACCACACAGGTATTCCCTGCTGTCATCCTCTCCCGAAACTTTGGACAGATGCAGTCAGGTCACCTCCTTGCCTGTGCAGTGATCCTGCCCAGAGGCTCAGAGCTGAGATCCAAGGAGAGCATCAGCTTGCAGTAGTGGTCTGATCTAGGCATGAAACAAAGGGGTCTCACAGCTCCTGGGTTATTAAACTGGACTAATGGAGGAATTGCCCTCTGGAAATGCTCCTGTAAAATGGCCAGACACTGCTGAGACAAGAGATGGGCACTGCAGGTAACACCAATGCAAGGAATTATTTTATTTTCCAAGCCAGGTGTGATTTTAATGCATAAGGGGTGTGTAAAACAGGCTGCAATGTCTGTGGTGGACAAGGAAGTTTGCAGAAAAGGATGGCAATATCCATGGTATTTGTTGCCGTGCTGCTGAAAAAGCCAAAGTGCCTGGGATGCAGAAGCACAGATCAAATGCATCGTGGACTGAGCAGTGCTCACCCCCTTGGGTGAGGTTTGCATTCAAAGGGAGGACAGTTCTGCAGCTTGGCATCTCCTGAGCCTGCTGAACCTTTAACCCTTTCTCCCCCAGACAAGGTGATCCATGAGCGAAAGGAATCCCTTAAAGATGAACGGGAATTTGAAAAGATCCAGAAGAAAAGACATTTGGACTTCTTGGACATTCTGCTATGTGCCAAAGTGAGTGATGAGGAGTGTGTGTGTGGCAGGGCACAGAGTGCAAATGCGAGTCAGTTTTTGCAGGGGTGCCACAAACCCCCAGAGACCCTCAGGGCTGCACAATCCATTAAAAAAAAAATTAGCCCAGTCCCCCCCAGCTGAAGAGAGGCCAAGGTGATCCAATTTTCCATTGTTGAAATGTTGGCAGTGTGTTTTTGGGTATACAACATGCAGAGGGATTTCTTAGTCCTGTTGGTTTAATATGGGGGTGATAAAGACATTTAAAAGTGAAGGGAAAGAGGCCCTGAATTCAGTGTAAACAGACATCAGTTTTGTTTATATGTATCCCACAGGCCTCATCACACCCCTTTTGCAGTAGCTGAAAGAGTATAGTGGCCCCTACTGAGATATTTATATATATATGTGTGTGTGTTCCTGTAATATATATATAAATTTTATATTTATGGGCCACTGAGAGTGTCTCTGGACTGTTAGGATGAGAATGGAGCTGCACTGTCTGATGAGGACCTGCGTGCCGAGGTGGACACGTTCATGTTTGAGGGCCACGACACGACAGCCAGCAGCATCTCCTGGCTCTTGTACTGCCTGGCAATACACCCTGAGCACCAGCAACGGTGCAGGGAGGAGATCCAGGGCATCCTGGGGGACCGGGAGACAATCCAGTGGTAAGGTTGCACCATTTCCTCTGCTGGTAACCCTTTTTCTATCACTGCCGTTTCTAACTGAGCAATGTCTTCAAGGTTCAAAAACTGGGGTGCTAAAGGTTGCTGCATGCACAGGGACTTCCACAGGGTGGAGCAGATCCTTCAGCTAAGTCTGCCACCCTGGAAGGGACATTCTGGATGCCATACCAACTCCTGGGCCACCAGCAGTGCTCTTTGCTCTCTCCTATTTTCACCACAGGACATCATAGATGTGCTTTTCACCTTTCGCTGTCACTCTGCACTTGAGCTTGTTCAGTGGTTGTTCAGGTTCTTCAGAGGTGTCCTGGCATCCCCAGCCTCCAGCAGCCTGTGGCTGGACATTGTGGGTCCCTCTGTTCTGTTGCAGGGGGATCTGCTCAGGGGGTGGATGGCTGTGGGCGAAGGGACCTCCCAGCACAAGCAGTGGGGGTGTGTGGGGCTCAGCCTGCCTGTCCCAACAGGGAGGACCTGGGCAAGATGACTTACAGCACCATGTGCATCAAGGAGAGCCTGCGCCTTTACCCGCCAGTGCCTGGCGTGTCCCGGCAGCTCAGCAAGCCCATCACCTTCCCCGACGGACGCACTTTGCCGGAAGGTCTGTAAATCCCATTCCCGCTGCACAGAACTCTGTTCTCAAGCTCCAGCTGCATCCTCGCTGGCACAGATGTTCAGGCTGGGCTGTGCAGATGTTGGCTTGTTTCTTTTGTCAGTGAGCCCTCTTCTCCTCCTCAATTGCTTTCTAGGCAGCATCGCCGCAATAAGCATTTACCTCCTTCACAGAAACCCTCGAGTATGGAAAGATCCTTTGGTGAGTTTTCTTTTGATCTCCTAATAATTTTTTCCCTTTATGATGTACCTCTTCCCATGTGCCCTTCATCTGTTAGCAAGGGAGAATTCTTCTCTCTCTCCTATGGGGTTCTTCAAAAATTAAGGGGTGTCACATTTCTCAAGATACCAGTCAGTACTGTGTTCCTTAAATAATCGCTTTTTCTTGCTGCATATTCTACATTTCCAGGTGTTTGACCCTTTGCGTTTTTCCCCGGAGAATGTCTCTGGCAGGCACTCTCACGCCTTTCTGCCTTTTTCTGCTGGAATGAGGTAAAGGGAATTGAACACTGAAGGCGTAGTGGGCAGAGACCACCACCTGCAGTCCTGGCCCTGCAGTACTGAATAGTTATATGAGGATAGAAGTGTTTGTGCAACAGAGGGGTTCTGATACCAGCAGGCAAAATGGGAAGGCAGCATCGCCAAGCCCCTTCTGGGGCCAGAGAACTGGGTCCCAAAGCTGTGGAAAATCCTGTTGGCATCCTGCAGGGAACCTGCAGCATTCTGAGCTCACCTGCTCTCCTCTCCTTGATGCAGAGACCCCATCCCACCCTCCTGCCCTTTGATTCCCCCTTCTCCCCTCCCCTCAATCCTTCCCTTTGCCCTGTGCTCACTCCTTCAAGGCAAACACCTTGCAGACCTTCCCTGCTTGGAGACCTACCACCTCATCCCTGCTGGCCTCTCCTTTGGCTTCTCCATCTCCCTCCTTCTCAGTGCTCATTGAACACACATTCATGAGCTCCCAATATTCCTCTAAATTCCTCCTTCTCAGCCCATGCCTCTGGTTTTGCTGTCCAAAGCGCTGCCTGGGGCTCCTGAGCTGCAGAGGGGAAGATGTGTGCTGGTGTGGGAGGGCTGGGATGGGCCGTGCGGGTTTGCTGTGCCCAACACTGCGATGGGGTTGGCCGAGCTGCTCTGTTTCTCCGCAGGAATTGCATCGGGCAGCAGTTTGCCATGAACGAGATGAAGGTGGCACTGGCTCTGACCCTGCCACGCTTCGAGCTCTTGCCCGACCCTGCCAAGCCTCCCCTCAAAATAATTCAGCTCATCCTTCGCTCCAAGAATGGGATTCACCTGTATTTAAAGAAAATCTGATGCTGGAAAACATCCTGCCTTCACCAGAGGGAGGGACCAAGCAGATGACGGGACAATGTTTCTCTGGGGCAGAAATGCAGGGCAGGATTTGGGGATGAGGATTCCTGATTTCTGTGCTTTGTCCACTAGCTGAAAGCCCTTTTCAGGCTAGGCCCAGGTAGCTGGGATGACATTGCACAGACCCATTGCTGTCTGCTCCAGGGCACTGATCTCGGAGCAGCCAGGAATGGCCACGCTGTCTGTCCCCTTGCACTGCCATAAGGGCTGGCCTGGGCTGGCCTGGGAACATCTGCAGGCCCCGCCAGCTTCCTTCTTACCAAATCCTGCCTTCCCACTTGTGTGGCCAAATCTGTGACCATTTCCAGCCCTGCTCCGTCATCAGCACCTTCCTCAGTGCCTAGAGGTCAGCCCTCCTCCCCTGCAGTGGGGACAGCCTGGGGCAGGCCTCTATCTCACTTCTCACACTCAGTGGGTCTGTGTTTTGTTGAAAGCACTGATTGCAGTTTGAGCCCTGAAATTATGCCCAAACTGCAAAATATTCTGTAATTTTTGTCTTAATAAACCAGTAATTTTTCCTGCAACAGCAGCTGTGTTGTTTATACTGCTGGTGCTTGCCCGCTTCGTCAAAATGCAGTGTAAAGCCGCTTTAGAAATGGAAGATGGAGGGAAAGCCCATGAGCAGCAAGAGAACACCCTGGACAGGCCAGGAAATTGCCTGTGGGTCTCCAGCCAACACAGCATCTCCTTCCATGGGAAACTCTTTAACAGGGGTCCAATAAGCAATCTTCAATCAAAGTTCTGATAGTTAGAAAGTGTGTGGGGAGCGGGGGGGTTCCTGGTTTTTTTTAGTATTATTTTATTTTCTTAAGCTGATAAAAGTTATGAGAGTTGGTACACTGGAGGACACTAGTGAGCTGTCCTCTGCCTCTGCAGGGATCATTATTGGGATAGAATATCACACATCAAACTGTGAAATCCCAAAAGCTGCTGTTGCAATTATCGTCACAGTGATGTCAGCTGTGGTTCCAGGATTCTGAGAAGGCTGCTGTGCAGTAAGACAGGAGCTGACTTCATACAGCTCCCACCTGCAAAGGCTGGTTTGCAGGGATTTGCTGGGGCAGCCCAGGAGGAAATCTACTTTCTCCAGCTGCCTGTCCCCTCTTCAGACACGAGGTGCAGCTCTTGAGCTGAAATCAGAATTATGCAATCAAGAGAGACAGAATATGCTTAACAAAATGTAAAAAGTTACAAAACTATGAGACCCCACAAGCTCTTTGGAGGGCCATAAAAGGATACCAAATTATCTTGATAAATTGAAAAACTGCTGCAGTGAATGGGATGCGAGTCCAAAGTGCAAGAGCAGGCACAGACATTGCACAAAACCAAGAGAGGAAATGACTGACAGGCAGTAGTCTCTCCAGTGGGTATTCTGTACACAGAGAGACAGCAAAGGTAATATGAATCAATAATATCCTGCTGTTGCAATCACAGCAAACATCATACTTGCATGCATAAACACAAATATTTCTCAAACATTTTTCACTTGGTTCTCTTTCACCAGATGAAATTAGACAGTGTCCTTCAACCTTGTTTGGAGATTTAAGTATAAAAGCAACAGCATCTACTCCAAGCTTACATACTCTAAAGTGCAAAATGAGAACATTTTTAATCAAAATAACTGAAGTTACCAGAATAAATTACATACATCTCTGTATTGGATGCAATTTTCATTTTAAAGACAAGATTTGAAAAAAATGCCATCTAAAGAGGAGTGGATGAACCTTGGCATTCCAGTGTGAAAGATTAAAGCACGAGCATCTAATGAGCAAGAGCAAAGGCTGAAATCGTGGTGAAATCTCACTGAAAGACAGAAGGTCTTAGAGGGGATCAAACTAGGGGAACTTGACATAACAGTCCTCCTGTAAATAAATGGCAGCTGCTAAATTGCATTTGGGTAGATACAGATTACACAGCATCAAGCACTCCCCTAAGATTTCTAAAGCCCTGACATAGGTTATTTGGGGAATCTGCAGAGGTTTTAAAAGTTGGTGACTGGTTTTACTGAATACTCCAGAAGCCCAAAGGAGGTAGTGGATGTGGTGTAAGGCTGGGGCAGGTTACCTCTGGTTTGGTTTTTGTGAGTGGACTGATTCGGGGGTACAGGAAAAGCTGCATTGCTGCTTTCCCAGCTGGATCTTCCAACACATGAATGTTCCGGGTCCTGGGATGGAAAAGCCTGACTGCTCCTGTCTTCATCCTGTTCAGTCATTGTCCGCCCTTGTGACTTTTAGGATTCACTAAAAATCTGCCTCTTCAAATCTGAAGAGGAAAAGGGAAGACACTCTGCAGCATTCTCACCATCCTCTCTGTGTTGTGCTTGTGGCTTCTTTGCATGAGAAGGGAGCAGAGCCTGGTTCCCCTTGTAGCCACCCAAACCCAGCATAAGCCCTGTTCACAAATCTCTCCTTGGTGCTGTCACCCCCCGAGGCCAGGAGCTGGAGACACTCTTCCAAATAACACCACACATGGCAGCCCAGCTCCCAGTTTCCCTGAGCCACAGGGGCCAGCACTGCATGCCAGGCCAGCTCCCCGTGCCAGGTCAGCCAGCCTGCATCCCACATCCTGCACCCCACATCCCATATCCTGCATCCTGCATCATCCCACATCCTGCATCATCTCACGTCCTGCATCATCTCACGTCCTGCATCACAGATCTTCCATGTCTGCTCTGCTTCTGAACGGGAGAGCAGGGCTGAGGCTGCAACAGGACCTACGGTGCCCCAGTGCCAGAGTGAGCCAGATCTTTCCGGAACGTGATTCCTGAGAGCAATTCCCTCCCCCCCATTACCTTTCCCCTCCTGGGTGTTAGAAACGTGGTAATAGCAAAAAGACCTGGTCACCTGGGATATACTGCTCACAGCAATAACGACAGCCAAGGACCAGCTGCAGAGAGCTTACCCCATTCTTTAATCCTTCCCTACTTTCTGTGGAAAGGGTAATTGCAAAGATGATGGGCTGACCTTGGACTGCCTGATTCAGACCTTCAGACAACTATTTTAACAAGAACTCACAGGAGGGGCTGTGTGAGGTGCAACAAGGGTTAAGTCTTTGTTTCAGTTAAAAACATCCTGGATTTCTCTCATTGCAGCTTGGTTTTTCGACAGCAGGAGGGCAAAGATGCCACCTACTCCCGCAGTTATTCCTCTCCCCACAGATTGCCACCGGCGCTGCGCAGCCACATCCCAGTCACGTGAAGGGTGTCTGTCTATCTCAGTTCGGTGGTGGCACTTTTTCGGATGCTGCCAGGCATGTTGGAAGCAGCAGGACCAGCAGGGAGAGCAGTTGGCTCGCAGCACCGGGAATGCCGTCCCTGTTCAGGACCCACGCCGCTCTCCAGGAAAATTTACTGTCAGACGGCACCAGTAATTTCCATCTAAACTCCGCTGGGATTTTACACTGGAAGCAGCCTGTAAATTAAATAAGTATTGCAACATATTTGTAAGACAGCTGTATTAAATGCTTCCAGATATACATTCATCCTCGAGATGTGTGTGGTCAGATGGGATCCAGGCAGCTTGCATTACTCTGCAACACTTGCTGGGCTCTTGCCATGATTTTCTCATCTATCATGTGTTTGGAAGCTTGAAATGTTATTATTTTTTTTGGCATTGCTGCTACATTTCATCTATCATCACTAAGTGCGGCAGGAATACACAGGGACAGATGGGCCTGGACTCTTCTTCCTATCTGAATAAACACAGGCACAACCAGGGAAAGCAGCTGCTGCAAGGTCACGCTCTGGGGCAAAATACCTGTTTGCCATCCAAATTTCACCTGCTCAGTAAACCAGTTCTTTTGCAATGAATTCCAACAGTGTGAGTTAAATCAGTGAGGAAAATCCTCACCTTCTTCTGCTTAGGTGTCTAAAGTAATTGGAGAAATTCCCAAGACCCGGAAAGAAAAAAAATTCCCAAATTCCACAGCCTGCTGTGTCCATGGTTTTGGTGTGGGATGGAAATTCTTCAGTGTAAGTAGGTTGTTTTATGTTGGTGGCCTGACCGGTTGTGGCCCCACTGCCATCACATGGACATCCACAGCATTGAGCCAACCCTCAAGAGGCTCTCTGAAAATGTTTGACAACCTTCCAAGTGTCCTTTAACACTCAGGTGCAGTTTCACCAGCCTCAAGTGTCCAGAAGGTCAAGCCAAGCTTCTGCTCCCCCTGCCAGCCCCCCCAGACTGCTGTGGCAATCAGAAGACCCTTTTACCTGCTTTTTCATGTGGAGATCTTTTTCTGGATTCCTCCAGCACCAGAGCTGTAGGTTCTTCTGGTGCTAACAGATTGTTCTGGCCTTGTCCCAGGCCCTTACAATGATCAAACCACTACTGTACAAACAGTTTTCACTTTTCTCCGCTTGCAGCTCGGCAGCAACTTCACTTTCCCTTTTGAACTTTCATGGTTTCTTCCCCTGTAAAACCCCCTGACTTATCTTCCCCAGGCTGTGATTATTCATGGCCCCTCTTGCTGTGAAACCTCTGAAATACAGGAGAAAGGCTTTTCTCTCCCCTCCACCAGTGAAATACAGAATGCAGAGGCTGGAGGCTGGATTGAGCACCCAGTTTTGCTATCACCAAAGCTCAGATTCTTGCTCCAAATCTCCATAAATGTGGGTTTAGCCACACTATCCCCTATGCTCCTGCCATATCAGCTCAGCACTTGACATCTCACTTGACCTTCACGACAACCCATCTCCCTTGGCTTCAAGCTCAACAGCTGTTACCGGTTATTTTATAACTATAAGGGAGCCAGTTTGGTAAAACTTGACCCTGTTAATGGCCAAACCCACTGTCCAGGGACTTTGTCACCACTGAGAATTTCTGTGTTCTTATAAAAGTTTCATCTGGGGCTGCACCAGAAACTTCATCCACTGGCCTGGCCCCTCCACCTATGGGTTTGAGGGTATTTATGGGTTATTTTGTAGGTGATTGCTGAAAGGTGCCAGCCAAATCCAGATTGGTCAGCCCAGTAATGGGATGGGTGCCACAGGACCTTCCAAACAGCTCCATTGGCACTGAACAAAGGCTCAGCCATCAGACCTCCCTGTTTTCCTTGCACAGACCTTGTGAGGGACTCAACTACACAGCATCACTAGATTTATTAATGTGCTGCAGGTCTTCACATGAGAGTTTGTCACGGCAAGCTGGGTCCCCTCATGCTCTGGCTACAGTCAAAGTCGTCTCTAAGAGATGCCTAACCCAACAAATTGCAGCTTTCTGCTTCCTAAAGATCCATCTTTAACTCTCCCCTGAACTTTCACACAGATCCAGCTGGTTCAGTATAACAAGATACACTAATTTTCATGAAGACGGCCGAGTGTGTGAAAAGGTAACACTGCTCAGTGTAGTGCCTACCAGGGGTGTTCTCCAAGGCAACGACAATGAACATTGTGCTGTGCAGTGCAGCACATTGTGCTGTGATAAACAGCACATTTTTTCAACAGAATTACTCTACAAGCAGAAAACGTGGGACTTGGAGTATTTTAGACTAAAAATTAAAGGAAAATGCCTAGACATCGGAAGTCCTCTGTCTCAGAGATGTGTTATACTGAAGAGAAGCATTCACGACGTTCAGCAGCCTCTAAGTCGTAGCCTCTCAGACTACCAGTCTCCTCAGCTGATAATTCGTTTAATCCTCATAATATCCCAAGACACAAATGGGACATTATTTCAGTCCATCTGGGGATCCTCCTTTTCACAATATGCCTGGAAGTCACCCACACCCGTCAGGCTTCCAGTCCCAGTTCTCCACCAACTCCACATTGCCATTCCAGGTTTCTGGGCTTATGGGATGTGAGTCCAGGTAACCAGCAGGATCTGCACAGGGATTGCAAGGAGGGTCCTAGCTGGGCCCTAACCAATCACTGCATTAGAGAGATGTGCAGAGATGTGCATAGATGTTGAGCCTTTTTGGAGAAGGTGAGATGCCATGTGGACAGAGGAAGGAGGGCTCACCAGGACTGTAGAAAGACCGTGACCTTCCATCACACCTCCCCATCATGTGCTCTCCACCTTGATGGCCTCACTTCACTGCTCTGCAGCTTTTCCTCTCCTTGTCTCATCTACTGACCATGGTAATTCCTCTGGGCAGCAGTTTTGTCTCCTGGCTTGTCTGTGGAAGGAGCCCTTGGGGAACAGGGCCCTTGTGTGCTGCTGGAGTTATGTCCATTCTCTCGATTACAGCCCAGCAGAGCTGGGTGATGCTGCAGTCACCCAGAGCGCTGCTTTTAGCGATGAAGGTGGCTGAATCCATGCAGCTCACTCTTTGGGAAGAGGTGGCCTGTGTGTTCCGCACCTCATGTGGGCAGATGGACGGCTTCTATACCTGAACTGTCTGAGGACAGCACAGAGCTCAGCTAGAGCTCCAGCCTCCCTGCATCTCACCTCCTCCCTCCTCTGACTTCCTCCACCTGGGCATGGAGGACTGTGAGTGTGTGTGACAGCGCTGCTGGGACTTCAGAGACAGCAGGAAATATTCAGAGGCTATTTGTTGTCCAGGTTGCAGGGACAGGCTGCAGAAAGCAGGTCAAAGGGTGAGTGTGAGCACAGGATGCTGGCTGAGCTGACGCAGTGTTTGCCATGATGTTCCAGCAGCTATAAATTGCTCTCAGCTCCACTTCACCAGGCTCAGCTCCCGCAGAGGAGGAGGGAGAGGATTTTTACCTGCACTGAGCTCCCCACCTGGCTCAGGCGTGAGAGGAGCAGGTGAGAAACAGGCAGGAGAAGGCAGTGTCCCAGATCAGCATGGCATCTCTGCTGGACAACATAGCCAGACCTTCTGCTGTCGTCCTGCAGCTCTCTGTGCTGCTTGGTGTAATCTTTGTGCTGCTGAAGGTGCTCCAGTTCTACCAGGAGAGGAAGAAACTCGTCAAAGCTCTGGAGGCATTCCCTGGCCCCCCGAAACACTGGCTCTATGGCCACAATCACCTGGTAAGGAGTGAGCTGGGCTCAGCCAGGGTGGGTTTGTCCCAACTGTGCAAGGTATCAGTCAGAATGAGAAGGACTGGATGGGGTGTGCATGTCCCCTGCTCCTGTGTCTTCCTACAGGAGAGGACCTCTGCCCAGGGAGTGCCAAGGCTTCTGTAGGGCAGGAGGAAAGGGTGCTGGATATGAGGTGTGCGTCATTTGGCAAAAAACCAAGTCATGTTCTTTTCAATCATGTCCTTAAACATGGAGTTATGGGACTTCCATGAAGTTATTTAAGTGTGAGCAACCATAAAATGTCTCTTTGTTACACAAAACCTTCTACCAATAGGAGTGTCTTGCTCTATAGCCACTGAAGAAGACACGGCCACAAAAGCAGGCCATTTTAATGCAGCCATTTCCATCATTCTGAGGTGAAGATGTTTTGCTTTCACACTGCATGCCTACCTTGCACTGCTGAAATTGGAGAAAAGGGATGTGACAGCCTTGGTCTGCCTGGCATCCTGGCATTGCCCATGCCAGCTGTAGCTCCCAAGTGCAACATCAAATTGCTCCAAGCTCAGGCCATCCTAAGGTGGCTCAGCTGCAGCCAGCCCAGCAAGGGACTCCCCATGGAGCTGTCTTGTGCTGCAGGGATTTGGTGGCTCAGGCAGCTTTGCCTCCTGTGCATGGTCCCTTTGCAACGCTCATCCTCTCCTCCACCTGCAGCACAAAAGCCCCTGTGTGGCAAGTCTGCCCACTCCTCCTTCACTTCCCGAGAGAGAATGTCTTGCATGGGCTTTCCATGAGAGTGCAAGTTTAACTTCTGCTCTCCCTGGCATGTCCCTCTTTTTCTGCCTTTATTAATCCCTGATTAACTCTCATTGCAGATATGTTCTGAAAAATTATTACATCAGGTAGTGTCATGGGCAGAAAAATATCCCTACGCCTTTCCCAGATGGTTTGGACCAGTCTTGCCTTCTCTAATTGTCCACCATCCTGAATATGCCAAAAGCATCCTTGGCCGAGCAGGTGAGTCTCTACATCTGGTTTTGAGATGTCTTTGACACTTTCCTACCAAGAAAATACTGGGAAACTTGCCTGGAGTCATCCCCTCTGCCAGTTTCCTTCACAGCTATTGCAATTCTTCTTTTGCTCCCCCTCACAAACTCCCAGCCTGCCCCAGGTTTCATGGAGCAGTTTGAATTCTTGTGCAAAACAGTGACCAAGTACCTGTTCCTTCCAGCTTCCTGTCAGTTCCCAGTTTGAGGGTCACCTGTCCTATTGTCTTCTATGGCTTCTACACTACAATATTTGTGCTTCCCAGTAAACTCAGTAAAAAGGGTGAGCTGGCATGGCAATGGCTCTCAAAAGGCATCTTAAGTCTTCTTCTCCTTCTCCCTTCTGTGGAGCATGTGAGTGTTACATAAAGGGCCACCCCCGGTAACTCCCATCCACTGTTCTCAGTTTTGCAATTTGCCATGGCTGTTTCTTTTCCATACACATTTTTTTGTTCTAACTTCCTCTGTTTTTTCAAGCCCATTGTGGTCATAATTGTAGATGACCACTTTTATACTCTGCCTCTGGTGGTACAATGTTTTATGTCTTGAAATGAGATTAATTCCATCTTGTGATTTAGAGGGTGAAATCCAATGCCAATTTATCCTGAATTTTCTCTTTTGTTATGTTGAATTCATTAGTTATTCATACATTTCTGATTTCTGTTCTGTTTTACAGACCCCAAGGCTAGCGTACCCTACAAATTCCTGCTTCCCTGGATCGGTAAGTCGGAAGAAGTAGTAAGGATGTCAGAGCTGTGATCAGAGGCTGCAGGAGCTGATTGTGCCTTTGCTGTTTGTGCCTTCAGGGAAGGGGCTGCTGATCTTGGAAGGAAGCAAATGGTTCCAGCACCGGAAAATGCTCACCCCAGCCTTTCATTATGATGTGCTGAAATCTTACGTGACCCTGATGTCAGACTCGGTCAAAGTAATGCTGGTAAGAATCCCCCCTCCTGCTACTTTTACCTTTCAGCTGTGAAGCAGTGAAAATAATCAGATCTGCAAATGAGTGAGAGAAAGAGACTGCACTTAGACAATTTCTAGAGTTTCACTGAACTTTGGGAGTAGTTTCAAAGTTCTGAATTTGCTCCCTTCACCTTCATCTTCAGTGTGCCTTTGGACACTCCACTTATTCTTCTGGGTTTTTGCCAATAAAATCAACCACTGCAGGAATATCCTTTTGTACCTTGATGTGATACACCTGGAAAAAGAAATGCACGGGAGAGTTAGATTAGATTCATGGAATATATCATGAACTAGGGCCTCTGCTTCCAGAAAAGAAAGCAATTACCAGTGTGGATCTGGGAAGAGGGACAGGAAAAGATGACCTGACCACAGATGGTTGTCTGTCTCTCCTTACCCCTGTCTCTCCCTCTAGGATAAATGGGACAAGAGGATCACAGAGAGGAAGTCAGTGGAGCTCTTTGAAGATGTCAGCTTGATGACACTAGACAGCATCATGAAATGTGCCTTCAGCTTTAATTCTGACTGTCAGACTCAGAGGTCAGTGCCTGAATTCCCAAACCCTGGCAAAGCAAGCGCTCCTGTTTCACCACTCATTTTGCTAACTGCAGCTTTGACCTCGACCTCCTTACAGCCACTCCCACTATTATATTAAAGCTGTTTATGACCTGAGCTACCTTCTGAGCAATAGAATCCAGACTTTCTCCTTCAAGGATGTCTTCTACGACCTGACTCGCAAAGGCCGTGAGTTCCAGGATGCCTGCAAGGTGGCCCATATCCACACAGGTATTCCTGCCCCTTTCTCCCCAGTCCTGTCTCCCAGCTGAACCTTTCCCCCACTTACCCCTGGAGTGGCTCAGAGCAGGGTTGCAGCACGGACTGGTCAGAGGGTTACACATTAAACAGGGTCTAAGCTGATGACCGAGCAGTCAAGTACGTGAGGGTACTCTGGAAGGGCAGGATGCACTGAACTGATCTCTCTTCTGTGCAGATCAGGTAATACAAGAAAGAAAGATGTTGCTCTCCGATGAAAAGGAACTTGACAAGATCCAGAAGAAGAGGCACCTGGATTTTCTGGACATTCTTCTTTGCAGCAAGGTGAATGTTTGAAATGATTGTACCAAATGCCAAAGAACAGAACTGTGTGGCACCGAGGGTGCATCAGCACAAGAAGGGAAGCACAAGAAACATCAAATCATGCAAGTCCTTTGGGTATAAAAATAAAAGACCTGTATGCTTAGGAATCACAGGCTCTGCTCTTTCTTAGGATGCAAATGGAGTTGGACTGTCTGATGAGGACCTGCGTGCTGAGGTGGACACATTCATGTTTGAGGGTCACGATACCACGGCCAGTGGGATCTCCTGGCTCTTCTATTGCATGTCATTGCACCCTGAGCACCAGCAACGGTGCAGGGAGGAGATCCAGGGAATCCTGGGAGATCGAGATACCATTGAGTGGTGAGCTAGAACTGCTTATTCATTTATCTTGAGCTCTTTCTCTTATCCTTTAAGGCCTTTGACATGGTCTCCTACAACATCCTTCTCTCTCAATTGGAGAGATATGGTTGGACTGTTCAGTGGTTGAGGAATAGTTTGGAAGGTGGCATCCAGCGGGTAGTGGTCAATGTCTCAATGTCCAGATCAGTGACAAATGGTGCCCCTCAGGGGTCCATACTGGGGCCAGTACTGTTTATTATCTTCATCAGTGACATAGTCAAAGGGATTGAGTGCACCCTTATCAAGTCTGCTTTCAGGGACGACCTTGGGAAGATGACCTACATCACAATGTGCATCAAGGAGAGCTTGCGCCTGTTCCCACCAGTTCCTTCTGTGTCCCGACAGCTCTCCAAAGCCATCACATTTCCTGATGGACGCAGCTTGCCAGCAGGTCTGTTGAGTTTGTTCATCCTTCATGCTGCTGTCCATGACAAGCGGGGCTCCCTTGCTGTGCATGGAGAGGCTGAAGGGTCATCCAGACTCCCTTCTTTCTCCCAAGGACTGTACGGAGCTACCACAGCTCTGCCACCACAGTGAGCCTGTAAAGGGTGGCCAGACAGAGTCCAAGGACATGCTCCAGGGTGGTGGGGTGTTCACAGAGCTCAGAGGGGACTTGCGGAGCGTTATTCCTGACCCAGTCAAAGTGATGCACTGATGAGAGAAAGGGGCCCAGCTCTGAGGCCATTGTTTTTTCCGTGTGAGGTTTTCCGGAGATCCCTGCCAGATTTCCTGCAACAGCCCCTGCAGAGCCCAGGGAGGGAGATCATCCCCAAAACATCTCTCTTGCGTCTTCACTCTGAGGTATCATCATTTTTCTCGCTTTTCTTTTACAGGCTGCCTGATTGGACTGAACATATTTGCTATTCACAGGAACCGGGATGTCTGGGAGGACCCCGAGGTATTTTGCCTTTATAACAAGAAAGGGAAGGTGATCTCTGAGCCCAGACATCCATTCCCCTTGAACAAGGCAGCCTGTGCCTCCCTACTGTGTTTTTTTTTTTCCCCTTGTCATTCCAACAGTCCACATCTAAATGCAAAGTTCAATCGTGTTACCAAACACCCCAAAGGCTTTGAACATGACAAAGTGCTGGGAAAAGGTGTTCAATAGTCTTTCTTTGTGCATGGTGACACAGAGATACCCAGACTGCTTTCAGCTGCCCTGCACACACTTAGAATGGTTTGAGAAGTCCCCAAGCCCTTCAGGCAGGGTGTGATTTGGAGATGATATTTTAGAGGCTTCAAGAAATAACTGGAAAGTTTGAAAGAGGGTGCACAGCTGCCTCTCTCCAGTGGCTGTCTGGAGAAGAAGGATCAGGCGTCTCTGGAACGGAGGGATCCTGACTTGGTCGTTGTTGCCATGGATGAGAAAACACCAGCAGGCATCTTGGGCGTTGTGGTGGGTGACCAGGATATCTCCAAGGGGAAGACCCACTCAGTGGCTTTGTAGAGAGATGACTGTCATCTGCAGCTCCCCCAGGAAGAGCAGAGGCCGTGTCCAGCCCTAACTTGGGGACCAGGGAAGAACCTGGTGCTGATCAGATCAGACCAAACACTGACCAAACGGTCTTTGTTTTTCCCACAGGTTTATGATCCCCTGAGGTTTTCTCCAGAGAACTCAGCACACAGGCACTCCCATGCTTTCCTGCCTTTCTCCGCTGGATCCAGGTGGGAGATCCTTCATCCTTCTTCTTCCCATCAGGCTGCCTTGCTTGTGAGACCTAGCTCAGAGTCAAGCCTCTGAAGCTAATCCTCCCTCAGTCTCCACAAGCCAAGTTGGTTTGGCCAACTCAAGCAGGCTTTCCATAACGGGATCTCCTATTACAGCATCTCCTGTAACAGGATCTCCATGCTCTGTCAGCTCCAGAGCACTTCCCACACCCCAAGCTCTGTGGTCACTGTAGGATTTTACACATTTCTCGTGTGATTTTGTGGAGATGTTTACATTTTTTCTTGCCTGTATTGGGAACACAGCTCCCTTGTTTAGGGGTGAATCCCAGTGCCTCTCCAAGCCAAGCTGGGCCTTCCTCTCTGTGGTTCCCATGCTGTATCGATAGACAGATGCAGGATACTGAGATCTCAGTAACTTGCAAGAGGATCACCACACAGAGCCAGAAATAGCCTTTTGGAGATGTCTGGGCTTTTGGCTGGATCCTGGCTGCACTTCCTAGTGCAGCAAGCCCCTGTTCTCTCAATCTCATATCTTTTTACTATGCTTATTAATAAAAAAATATCAATACTCCACCACAGATTTGGGAGCATCAGGGGCTTACTAGATAAGCTGTGGTATCATCCTCGCAGCAGCTGAAGGTCCCCCAGCTCACACATGGAGTGAGTCCAGCTTGGGGGTGGTTAGGGATGAAGGCAGCAATCGGAGCATTTGTCACCCCCTCCCCAGGAACTGCATCGGGCAGCAGTTTGCCATGAATGAGATGAAGGTGGCACTGGCCTTGACCCTGCTCCGCTTCGAGCTCCGCCCGGACCCGTCCAAGCTTCCCATAATGATACCACAGATCATCCTCAGGTCCAGCAACGGGATACACCTGCATCTGAAGAAGATTTTCTGATCCCATGGGGTACCACTGCAGGGGGGAAAGAGCTCTCCCAAGGGACACCCTCCACCCAGTGGTTTAAGAGGGGAACACCAAACAGTCCCACAGTGGCCACATTGGACCTCTCCCATATTAACCCTTGTCCTGCTGCTGTCCCGCAAACACCAAACCCAGCAGGTGCAGGTCCCTTCCTTGCAGGGGGAGCAGCATTGCTAAGGGGGTTCCACAGCATGGCTGTGGCTCATCCTTCACCTCCACGGGCATCCTTCAGGTCCTGCTCATCTCCTCACCTCCAACCTGCCCTCAAATGCTCCCTGACAGGACTTCTCTCACCCGCCTGTGGATTTGTCCTGTTGTCAGTTCCCCGCTTGGGCTCGGCAGTGAACAACGCCTGGCATGGTTTGCACGGATGCCTAAAGCCTGGGCGCTTCCCCAGCACGGAGTCCCTGCCCTGCCTCCAGCCTGGGTGTGCCAGGGCGGGAGGGCTCTTCCCAGCAGCCTCACAGCATCCCCACGCACCACCCTCCAAACCATTCCTGCTCTGGGGCTGGCACTGTGCCCACCATTATGGAGATGAATGCCTGTGGTTCTTTTCTGCCCCAGCTCTGAACTTCCTTGAGCTGAGGGTGCTCAGGAGCCAGCACAGAAATGTGCCACCAGCTAACCTGGAGGAAGTACTCGGCATGCTGCAAACAGCACGTGATCAGCCTTCTTCTCCTCTCTGAAAGGAGAATAAAGCCTTGTGGGGATGATCTCCAAGCATGGCTTTGGCTTCCTTTGCATTTGGGGGTGCAGCAGGCCAGAGGCAAGGCTGTTCCTAAGGATGCAGCCCTGTCAGTGTTTTCTCAAGCCACAAGCACTGTTTCCATGCACCCTGTTGAGCCTGAGGAGCCTGTTTCCACACATCCCACAGGGTCCATCACCTCACCTTTGACTCCAGGAGTTTCCATGGTAAGGAAACAACTGAAATGATGTGGTCAAATGAAGCAAAACAGAAATACACACCGCACACCCAAAAGTGCTGGTGGTAAGAACAAAATCAGCTTGCAAAATAAAACAAGAGGAAACGTGAATCTGCCTCCAACCCTGCCCTGCAGAGGCTGAGAACTGACTGCTCAGTTCAAGAGTGGCCTTCCCAAGGGGTGCAGGTGAGCACTAGCCCGGGGATTGGGCTAGATGTGGGAGCACAGGGAGCCTTCCCCCAGCACCAGTCCAGGTGGACCATCTGGATGAACTGCAGGTCCGGGGTGTGAAGTGGATCACTAGGTGGCAGTGGGAGACCCAGAAAAAGTCCTCCCTGGTCCCTGGTAAAACCCCCTGGGCTTGGCAGGCAGCACGGCCAGGCCCAGCAAGGCAGCTGATGTGCCCTGTCCCTGGGGACATCGCTGTCCCCACCCTCAGCGGAGCAGCCACTGCTCTGGCACAGTCCCTGGCGTGTGGGTGGCATTACCCACAGCCCCAGGAGAAGTTTGTCACTGCGAGGGCCTGGGCACCCAGCGGGCATCAGGGGACACTGGGGCATGGAGGCCTGCATATGTGCCATGCCACGGTGACAGACAAGGCCGTGCAGCTTTCACCCTCGACGATGGCATCACCAGAATCACTGCAGGCACCAACATATCCAAACCATGCCTGGCTGGCTCTCTGGGCAGCTCACCTCTGCTGAGGGCCAGATCAGGACAGCCAAACCTGAGCATCTCCCCATGTGACTGAACTCCTGCAGCCCTCCTGCTCCCCACCTCTGCTGCCTGCTGCATCCTCAGTTTGAGCAACAAATCTCTCCTCAGGCTGGATCCAGACCTTTGTTTTGGCTGTCTGGGTACCAAAAGGGACAGAAACGCTGAGATTAACCAGCAAGGTGCAGCTTGTGCTTATTTTGCAAGGCAGCTGGAGACCAAGTTCCTCTTCTCCCAACACTCCCCTTCTCACCCACAGGAGGAGACTGGATAAAGGCTGTGTAGATGCCAGTGCCACCACCCTGGCACTGCTGATGGACTCAGGTCTGAGAGGTCAGACTGCTGCTGTCCTCCTCCCCAGCTCCAGCGCAGCGAGGCCTTCAGAAGGCAGTAGTTTGATAACACCTTTTCATTACCGAAAAATGCTGTTTGTCAAACACTTCAGCCACCCATCTGGGAACAGGCAAACCACCTTGAAGCTCTGCTCATCTGCTCTCCAGCAGGTGGTCCAAGAAACGAGCTTCGGGTGCGCTGGGCCACAAAGACCCATCCCAGTCTCCTTAGTGGTGGGTTGCAAAGGAAACCAGGTGGCACTTAGAGGTGTCACTACAGCATCTTCTGGTTTGGGAATAGGGGGTAGGACCCCCAGCTGCTGCCCACCCCATGGCCTATATGGTGGCCTGTGTTTTGGGGCCATCACCCTATTCACTGCCATGGCCAACGCTGCCCATTTGTTTTCCAAGAGTCCTTCTGATCGTTAGATTGTTATGAACGGCCAGACCCCAACCACTTCCAGTGGAGACTTTCTCCAGGGAAACTGCTCTTGGAAATCTGCTTGGGAAAGAGAGGAGAAACTGCTGCCATTTCTGATGCAAAAAATGGATTGTTATTCCAGGCAGCTCTGACAGTAATTGAGGTACCCTGAGCCAAACACTAAAATCTCCTCCTGCTAAGAATCACGCTTAAACCAAGTTTGCAGTTTGAAGGGCCAAAGCTTTTGAGGGATGGTCTCACAGCACCGATGCACCATGGAGCCCTAATGCAGCAGCAACCAGGAGAAAATTCTTCCAGTTTTCAGCTTAGGCAGGCCAAACTGAGCGGCACAAACCTCCCCCCACCTTCAAACGGTGGCAGTTTCTGGACAGCAGAGTGTACAAGATAACCTCCTCTGCCAAGCCACCACCAAACGGCTGGGAGAGCAGCGAAGGAGCTGTGCGAGGAGCCGGGCAGCAGCCAGTGACACAGATCTAATCGCCCGTGCATTTGCCCCAAACGTCTCCCTGACAGGCAGTGACATTTCTGTGCTGTCTCAGCTCGCTCCTCCATCACCATGGCTACAGCAGCCGCCAATCCACGGGCGAGTCCTTCCCGAGTACCAACAAACCCTCTGGGAGATGCCACAAGAGCCAGCCCCTTTGGCAGGGAGACACTTTGGGGACCCCGGGACAATCCATAGCACCAAAAATTCCCATTTTTCTTCCTTTCCCTCTCCTTTTTATTTTCTCTCTTTTTTTTCTTTTTTTTTTTTTCTTTTTGGAGCACAAACAATGGAGCTAAAAGGTTGGGTATCAGGCCGATAATCATGAATGACGCGTCGTTATTACACACCACACATTCATTATCTCCCACTCCAGCCATGTCACAGGCTGCTGGAGGAGGGCAGATAACGGGGTGCCTTCATGCAGATGGCTTATTATCAGGATGTTCCAGGAGGGGCTTTAAGACAGTTAGTGATGCTGTTTGCCAGTTAAAGATTAGAGACCCCAGAGAATAATTAACAATCCCAAAACCCAGTTTTTCTGCTGGATTCTTCAGCTTTCTCCCCCCTCCCCCATCCTCTTTAATCTATTCACTCTAGCAGGTGTAATAAAGTGATAAGGACAGGCTCCGGGGATGTTTGTTTGGCTACTATGGGTGTATAAACCAACAATGGATGGTATTTTACTCCTGGCTTTCAGCGGCTTGAATCGAGACCAAAAACTTTGCAGCCCCCTTGCCCACACACAGCCACCCCTCCATGCCATGCTCCTGGCTTCTACTTGGGTGGCTGGGCTTCTTCCCCACCCAAAGGACCACGATGGTGGGACAGGCTGCCTTTTCTCCTCTGGAGGTCCAAATCACACCTCTTGGGTGTCGAGGTGCCCAGTGCCAGGATATAAGCCCCAGGCTACACTGCTCAGGTGCAGGGCTAGAGCTGGTGCTGCTTCCAGCAGCAGTTTACCTGAATACAGCAAGTCTTTAATTAAACTACCTGGGGGTAATTTATATGGTAAGTGTCCACCTGCCCAAACTGCTCCAGGGTTGTAGTTACAGCTGGAACAGAAACATCTCAAACCCTCATAGCTAAAGAACCTCAGGAGAGATCGGGGGAACACCAGAGTAAAGGCAGCTTTCAACAAGATACCCCATTGTCTGGGGGTTCAAAAGATGGGTTGCACCCTCCTAGGTCACAAAGAAAAGCTGTGATACACCTTGTAACAAAGTGGGAATGCAAAAAACCCCACCCAGAATATCCTCTGCCCAAAAGGAGACTATCCTGTCTGCAGCAGAACCCAACGCTGGACATCTTCCCGAAGCCCAAAGCATCAGAGATAACAGTGTTATGGAGTGGGGGGGGGGTAGGATGGAGCACCCATGGTGTCCTTCCCCTTCACTGGTGGGCGTGGGAAGGCTTGTGAAGGACACCTTCATCCCCCTGTGCTGCGTGGAGAGAGGCGTTGGGGAGGATTTGGCCCCCAGGCAAGGTGGCTTAGGGCCCTTCAGAGAGGTCACTGAGGCTATGGGAGGCGCCCCTCACCTGGGGGCTCTCAGGTAGAGCCCTGGCTCTGGAGGACATTCCCCAGCTCACAGGGCCAGTGAGGAAGGCACAAGCACTGGCATGCCAGAAGTTGTCTTCCCAATCACGCTCATCCTGCCAGGGAGGGATGAGACAGCATCATGCTTTAAAGAGCATCCCGACCCTATCAGCAAGAGATGAGATATCCTAATTATGGCAGTACAGGCGAGGATCTGGGCCATATCAGCCAGTACAGAAAGGTAAACAAGAAATATAACAATGGACCCTTAACACTCATTAGCTGTGTCAGATAATACCTCACTTTTCTCCCTTTGGGGCTTAAAATCTAATTAAGATTTTCCAACAATAAATTTCATTTATGCTCGCTCCCTTTTGTTCTTTTTAGGATCGCACCGAGAAGCATCAGCGAGCGGCTGCACAGCTCGCGGGAAGGCAGCTCAGTCAGCCTCGGCTTGTGCTTCACAGACAAAGGAAACTGAGTCAGGACAGCACCCTGGACAGTGCAGAGGTGAGATCCTGCTGGGACATAGCACTAGCTCCTGCATAAGGTGTTTTCCCCAGGGAAGTGAACTCCAAAGGGGCACTGGTTGTGATACGACCAAGCACAGAAGCTCCTGGGCAAGCCCAGCAGTAAAGCCTCATCCTTGTCCTTGCTCAGACTCACAGCCATGGCAGGGATCCGTGGGGAAAGGGACACTGAGACCCACTGAGCCCTCAGCACACCTCCGCTCCAAACCCAATCCAGGCATTGCAGGGCAAAGAGCTCGGGCATCTGTCACACATTGACCCTGTGCACGGGGCAGGGAATAAACTCCTGTTGTTACTCATTATAAGGATGTCATTGCTAACTTCTTTTGCAACTGAGAGGTAAAAAATTAATGGGTTCCCTTCCTCTTGCCACACCCCCAGCCCAAGTGCTGACACGGCAGGAACAGGCAATGACTGATCCTTAAACCCTGCTGAGTGCAGCAGTACCACTGAACCTTGGGGAGCTTGTTTTTTCCAAACCCACGTGACATTTGGCACCTGAGAGAGGAAAGTCAGGGGAGCAGCCTCCATCAGGGCCATGAGTGGGGTAGTCGAGGACCCAGCCTGGGGCTGGCTCAGCCTCCAGCTACCCAAGGGAGGGTGGTAGATGGAAACGGCTCTGACGCCATGCTGGGGATGCAGCTATCCTGCCTCCACGTCTGAGGGCTTGACCCCTCTAACCCTTCCGCCTGTTTTCTTCTACTCCCATGCAATTTCTCAAAGGGAGCTGTGATTTCTCAATGCCAAGTCTTTGAGGGCATTTTTTAAATACTCACCTACCTCAGGCTCTAGGGAAAATGCCTTTTGAGGTGGGTCTGTTACTGGAAGGCTCCTGCCTGACTTTTTGGGTCACCACCTGCTAGGGACATCAGCAGCTTCACCTGTGGGAAGTGCACAGCAGAGCCCTAAAAACACCCTGCTCCCCTTGAAACCAGGGGCTGCCAAAACCGCCCCTCTTATAAATCTCCCATCCCAGTGCTGCTCCAGCTGGGCTGCCCTTGATTGCAGAGTCCCTTAATCCTTTCCTAGCTGGTCAGGAAGAGGACGCTGTGTGCCACAGGAGTAACTCATGTTCCAGGAATGGCCAGGGCATCAGATGTCTCTCATTTCAATCTACAGATGCCACAGCTTAGAAACACTTGTTGTTCCCATGGTGGCCCTGGCGCTGTCCCCACTACAGAAAAAGACAGACCGTGGTTAATGAGCAGCCTGGCAGGAGCAGGTTGCACTATGGCCAGCTGTCCCAGGATAGCCGGAGCAAGCCCTGGCCACTTCCTGGCAGCATTGATAAGTGACTGCTGTTCACAGCCACCAGTCCTGGAAATGGCTCCCAGCTGGCTGTAGGGCTGCACGTTGTGGTCAGTGGGATTCAGGGAGTGCTGCCTTCCGCCCATTAAGCAGCACTGGGAAGTGCTGGATTGTTTCTGTGGCTCAGTAACCCCACCTGGCACATGGAGGGGAATGATGCTCTCACCTCCCTACACATCCCTTTGAGGCTCTGGGGCAGTCCAAATGCTGAGCATTCCCTGAGGTCCTGCATTCTCCCAATTGCCTGAAGGCTGGGAGAGCTGTGAGATGCCAGAAAGTCCTTTGGCTGATTAGCAGAATGACCCTCTTTGCTGTCATAGGCAACAATTCTCTTTATTGCTCACCTGGAAGATATGTACAGAGGGGGAGGCTTGTTCTGACATTAAAATGCATGGTGTAGGTCATAAAAAGGAGGGTGAACTGGGGAGAAAAGAGCAGGTTTTCCATCAGCAGCTCCCTGGAGGGCGGCTGGGGGCATGGGGAGGTCCCAGGCACTCAGCGGGATCCCCTCTGTGTCTTGAACAGGTCAACACCTTCCTGGGGCTTGGGACATCAACCTCGCCAAGCAGGTGGGGTGACCACCAGGCAGGAGAGCTGGCACCTCCAGACCTCTCCTGGGGACCGATGCCCATGTGGACACCAGCCCCAGAGGGAGAAGAGCATGTCCCACGGGTGGGAAAGGAAAAGATCAGGAGGTGGTGGTGCCGTGGAGAGGTCAGGGCCCCATCGCTCACGGGGGGTGCCAGTGCAGAAGGTCTCTGCCAAAACACCCATCGCAATAGCGGGAAGCGAATCGAGAGGAAGGGGAGGGCGGCTGGTGGGTGCTGCTACATGGCAGTGGTGATCACCTTCTCCTCGGGCTCCACGGTGTTCTCGTAGGCGTGGTGGTTCTCTTTGGACCTGCATCAAGAGGGACAAGCACAGTGCTGAGCTCAGTCCCAGCAAGACCAGCGTCCCCAAAGCCACCACTGAGGTCCTGACCTTGCTGGTGCCAGCTGTGCACTGAGTGAGCAGTGAGATGGGGAGCACAGGAGGGGTCACCCTGACAGGAGGGAAGCCAAGTGTGGGGTGGGAATTGCTCTAATTTTTAGTGAGGGCTGTTTTGACTGTCACCATCTACGTGGTGACCTGCGGTCACTTCTGGTGGTTTCCTCTGTTGAGAAAAGTGTGATATAGCATAAGAAAAATGTGGCATAGCAGGTTGTGAGGTGGTGGATGGACTGTGGGGCTCAGCTGCAGGGATGGGGACAGATGAGGGAGAAGGGAATACTCCCTCACTGCCTTCTGCTTAGCCCTTGGAAAGGTTAAAAGCCCCAAAAGCAGGTGCATGGGACGTGTAAGACCTGAGTGGGCAAGACCACAGCTCTGCATGTCTGAGCTGTCCCCAAGAGGGCCAGAACAGAGCCTGGGAGCCATGGGGAAGAGGTCTGAGCAGGTCCTTCACCTGAAGTCAGCTGCAGCTGATACGTATCCCCCTTCATTGCCATTGGATGTGACAGCATCTGGCTTGTCCTCCACACTCACCACGTTCTCAACATTTTCCCTGGAGGGAGAGAAGAGAGGAGCTGAGACAGAGCAACAAAGGAGCTGTGCAGGGGAGCAGCCTCAGTGGTGATGACACTATGGAGACAATAAGGGACCTAAATGTGATTCTGTCCTCGGACACCCAGCTCAGCCCCCTTCCCAGCAGGACAAGGAGAAACACCCTCACCGCAGGTTTGCAGAGGCTGTGCCAGGTGCCAGCCCCTGTCTCCGCAGCTGTGACTCCCAGCACCGTGCTGGCAGTCAGCACGACTCGTTGTCAATACGTGGGATTGTTTTCTCCTGCTAACTGGTTTTTCCAGTTTACTTCTATGTAATCTGTTGCAAAATAGTCCCCTGTGGATCCCGGCTGACACGGAGAGAGCAGTCAAGGCTCCGCTGGTGCTGCAGCCCTGGCGCAGGAGGGCTGTCCTTGTGCACGTCCATGTGAGCACAGCCGAGCTGCTCTCTCTCAAAAGCGAGTCTGGATCACTTGCAGGAGGAACCACTGGGCAGGGATGAGGTGTTCAACCTCAGCCAGGCTCCAAAAGCTCAGCCCTGGAGCAAGCCTGTGGCCTGAGCAGCGCCAGGGGGATTTAGCTGCAGAGAGTGGATGCAGTTCTACCCTGCATGCACATCCCTGCCTCCTCCAACACTTGCCCAAGGGCAATTTGAGAGGCTTCTCCAAGGAACAGCCTGGCATAAACAGGCTCGAGCTGACAGCTGCCGTCACAGTGACAGCGCAGAGCTGGCAGGGCTCCAGGCTGCCGAGCCTCGCTCCCGCTCTTCTGAAGAAAGGCCAGATTAATTAAAACAAGGAACCATCCCTCCTCAAGCCCTCCTCAGCATCCTCTGCCTCCAGGCTGGGAAAAGGCAGCCAGGCACGGGCAGCAGTGGGAAACACCATCCCTGCCTGCCACTCCATGGGCTGGGGGTTCCTTCAGTTTGAGGTTCCTCTTTGGGAAACAAAGACTACAGTGGCAAATCAGACCATATAAATATATATGTACACACGCTCTATTATGCACTGGCCTGGAATGCATCCCAAAGGGACCTGTTTTAAATACATGTGGGGCTAAAGCCGACCTGCTGAGCATCAGAGTACATCCAAACTCCCCATTTCCTCAGCCTGGAGAGGCTGCAGGAATGCCCAGGTACAAGAAGACTCCAGCACCTTAGGGTGCAAAGCCTGAAGTGACCACACAAGTGCAGAGGAACCAGTAAACAGGTGTGGGGTGCTTTTGGTCTTCATCCCCTGTTGCCTTTGGGCTCAGATTCATTATTAGGTTACTGGAACTTAGCCAGTTGGACTTGCTCGGCTGAGCAGGAGCAGCAGCCTGTGACTCTGCTTGGCCAGCATTAGGCAAGAGGTAACCCATCCCACAGAGCCTCTTGCAGATGAATAAAGACACCACATCTGCCTGTGCCGTGGGCTCCAGGTGGAGAGCACTGCCACGGCTTGGCTACCTCCCTCTTCTCCCAGCTCCTCTCAGTGTGTTCTCATGACTTAGCTCTGTCTGCTTTGCAAACAAAGCTGTTTCGGGCTTATTATCCCATGGATATAAGGCTCATGGGAACTGCACCCCCAAAGCCATAGAAAACCAGGCTGGGCCAGCCCCCTGAACATGCTCCCATGTAATCCAGCCACGATGCTGTGGCTTTCCCGTTCCCAGCACAGCGCTTTCTCATGGCAGCATTCGTACCGTGCAAGCTCACACCCGGCAATCAGTAACAGGGGTCAGAGATCAGGACAGGGAGAAGAGGACAGGGAGATGAGGAGTCTTTGCTCTCCCCGCCCACCTCCCGGCACTGCAAGCACGGTGTTCCCAGCCCTGGCACAAGCACAGAGGCTGCTGGAAGTGGCACGTGCCAAGGCAGTTAAGCCCAACCCAAAGCGACCTCTCACACTTACACTTTATCCTTACACCAGAACCTGTTGACCACGAAAGCGATGGCCACCAGGACTAGAAATACAACCACTGCGATGACACCCTGTGACCACGGCTGGAGGCTGCCCCGGGCTGCGGGGAAAGAAGAGGACACGTGTTAGAAATTCATCCTCAGGCTTTATCTGCCAAGTTTCTCCCATTCAGCTTCAGCAAGGTCCAGATGAGAGCTTGATCCTGCAAAGCTGAGCAGAACATGTTGCTGTCAATTCAGGCAGGCTTACCTGGGTGATAGCGATGAGATAAAAGTGCAAATAACAGTGGTTTTGCTGGTGTTTGCATGTGGAATGTTGTGCCTTGCAGCTTTGGGGCCCCATATACCCTGACATATGCATACAAATACATATACATGCACCTTGAGGGGCTGGTGACTCTGTGATGGGGGAAAAAAGGGCTGGGGGACATGGAGGAAGGGAGGGAAGGAGAATGTTTGCCAAAGGAAGGAAGGCAGAGGGGTTTCAGCAAACTGCTTATTCTCCGTCCCCACATGCCACAGACATCATTCCTGGGATATTTTCCAAATACTGACTGGTAAAATAAGGACCCCATGACAGGCAGAGTCTAGAATTTTTGTCACTCTCACAGCAAAAAGTAGTCATTGTGGATTTTGGTAAAATGCACCATTCAACAGGTTTCCAGAGCAGCTAATGATTTATGACAGAAATTGAAGGCTGATGCATTCAGAGGAGTAACCTTGGTGTATTCAGAGGTATAATCTCAGCACAAAGGTCAGGCAGGGCTGGCGTGGGGCTCAAGAAGCATTGGGGTGGTGATGGGGCACTAGGAGCTGACTGGGATATCCCCATTTCCCCCAGGGATGGAACGGACTCACAAGTTCATTTTTCTGTATCCAGACCTAAGCAGGAATCCAGCCACGGGTGGGAAGGCTGTGAGACACACCTCTGGATGTGGGAAGAATGCAAGGGCAGGGTGGTGAGAAGAGGAAACCCTGTCCCAGCCCTGGCTGGGATGGCTGCTCCTTGCCTCCCACTGGATTTTGGACAATGGAGCATTCAGACATAGCCAAACCCGTCCTCACGTGCTGTCACATCAGCACCAAAGGACACCTCATCCGTACAGCCACGGCCCTTTGAGATTTAATTACTATTTACTCAGACCCGGCTTTTTTTGCTGATGAAAACACCCGCCCTTGCACACAACGTGGTCCCTCTGCATGGGCAGGTGGGGCAGGTGGAGGGTGGTTCCTGCCAGCCCCAGCATCAGCATCAGGACACCCAGACCCAGCCAGGGATACCTGCAAGGCTGAGCTGCCCCAGGACGAGCAGTTGGTACTTCAGTCTCCCTCAGGAACTTTACACTGAACACTTCCTCTGTCTCACAGGAGACAAACCTCTGCTATAAACAGAAAATAATCCTTACTAGCAGTAGTAAGAGTAGGCTGCGTGCTCCACACGTGCAAACTCCTAACCCACAGCCAGCTTCACACCGGCTCTGCTGCTGACAGCTCTCCCCTCCTCCCTCTGATTTTGGGGAGGGGGACTGTCCTGTGGTAACACTCCCAGCTACTTGAATCTTTACTGCAAAAGACTTATTTAAAAAATAGTCAACACAACAAAAACAACAACAAAACCTCAAGCCCCAAAACAGAGCTCTTTTTTCCTCTTGGAAGTGAAATCAGCTCGGCCAGCTGACTCACCCGCAGTGCCAGTCTGGAAAGCAGGCGCACTCCTGGGCAAGGGGCTGTGAGAACAGCCCTGAGTATCATCTCTCAGCCCCCTCTCCCCACAGAGACATTTGCCGTGTTTACTGCAAGGTCCCGGGGCAGAAACTCTAGCAGGAGGAATTCAGATGGAAATTCCCTCTCGTATCAGCGTGTTTCGACTGAAATACCATTGTATCAGCAGGCTGCTGCTGGTGGTGGCAGGCAGTGATGGCACCCGGGGGTGGTGACAGTGGGGAAGAGCAGGGGTTGGTCCCCTCCTGCCCACCACCCCTGTGAGTGCAGCCCCAAACACACCTAGTGCCTCCTGGCTGAATTTTGTCTCGCTTTGCATCCTCCCTCGCTTTGCCCTTGGCTGTTGGCCACATTTATTTATTAGTTGTAGTTTATTTTTCCTGCCAGACCCAGGGCTTCCAGCCTAAGCCTAGGAGGGGATGGTCAGGCCCAGCACCTCGTGAGGTTTCTGCTGGGGATAAGGGAGTTCAAGATCAACCAGGGAATGAAGTCAGCAATGACTTAAGCTGCCAAATTTACATCTCGTGGTCTTCCAGCAAAGAAGGGGGGAAGAAAAGTGGTAGGAAACCTCCTTGGAGCAATCATGCTCAGGAGGCAATGGATGTTTTTGCAAGTGAAATCTCACTCATGTGGCTGTTGCCACCAGATTCCAGAGCATCCAAAGCCAAAAGGGAAAACACCAAACCAAAATCAAGGGGTTCTGCCCTTGAGAGACCATGTAGGGCCTGGCTGTAAGGGGAGATAAGGGTGCTAGAGGAATGGCAAGTGCCTCTGCATTGGGCTGAAACACCCACTGGGTAACTTGCACGGGCAGAAGAAAGGAGGAATGGGGATCAGGCAGAAGTGAGAGCTTGATAGGATCTCTCCAGGGAGTAAATGTTTGTGTCCCAGCCCTCGGGAGCACTGCCTGGCTGGAGTCCCACTGAGCACACCTTGCTGCCCTGCCAGGAAGGATGGCTGAATGGATGAGTGTCCCCTGTGGAAAAAGGACTGCGTTCCTGGAAAAATGCTTTACTGGGGATGCCCCTCCTGGGTCAGCCTGTCCCTCAGGCTCTGCCACCTCCTCTCTGTTTCGCCCCATGGTAATGATGGGGTTTTCCCTCACAAACAAGATCTCCTAAGCCAAACTAAGCCACGTGGAATCTGCAGCCCTGGCAGATGGGCAGATGTGTCTCCACACATCTGCAGCTACCAACCAGACCAAGGGAAGTGCCGGTGCCAAAATAAGCCCGTGCACTTGTTGCAATTCCATTTCCATACTCAATAGTTAATTTGAAGACACAGACCTGCTTTTTAACACCTCTTCCCTGAGTGTTTGGACAGCTTTGGCTGGCCTGTCTTTTCCACTCTCTAAAGAAGCTGTGCCAGGCTTTGAATCCTCATTAAAGGATTTATTTTTTCTTTTACTCTTTTCAAGCAACAGCAAAACTTTCAACCCTGCTGACAATGGACACCCTAGACTGTTAAATCCTCAGCAAGCTGGTAAACAAACACAGGAAGAGAGGTCAGGGCTGGGGCATCAGGAGGAGAAAGGGGGAGGGAATTTTCCGGGACTTTGGCAGCATCAGATGAGTTTTAATTACTCCTCATTGTTTCTAGTGTTAGAGAAGCCCTTCAGTGAATTTCTTAAAAATAATACCCTAGCCATAGGAAGTTTCTCAGTTAAGTCTTTGGAAAGAGAAGAGGAAGGCAATTTGCTGAGGAAAATATTTGCTCCCTCTCCTCAGCAATGATCAAAATTACAGATTAACAGGAGGATCTGAGCACTCAGGGAGTGACCCAGAACAACACTTGCTCAAGGATAAGAGCGACAAAAAAGAAAGGAAAAAAAAAAAGCCTTAAGAAAACAGATTACTCATCTCAGTGCACAGTCCTGCCAGAGGTAAATCAGAGCAATTTATCTCCGTGCAAGCAGCTCAGGTAAACCTCAGGTGGCAGTTCCAGCCGTCAGCAAAACAGGTAGAAAGCCTCTATGTGCCAGCTCCGGCAAAACCTCTCAACCCACAGGACACCCACCCATCCTGATGCGAAGCCAGAGCCAACGCTTAGGGACGAGCTGGGATGTATTTTCCCTTCCCAAGAGGCTTTTCCACAGTTGTCCCTTGTCCCCTACCAGTAGCTCCCACCTGCCCGGGGCTCGGCGCACCTTCCTGCCTCGATTTCCCTGGGATGTCAGGCAGCTGCCAGCACTTACCTTCCTGGCAGAAGGCAGATTCCAGCTGGAGGAGCAGCCCCAGGAGGAGCAGGCAGTGGGCAGGCATGGTGGCAGCAGGGCCGGGGCTCCCGGGGCGCGGAGGAAGAGCCGGGTGCTGCAGTTGGGCACAGCGCCCTCCCGCAGGAATGAGAGCCTGGTCAATTATCAAACACCCTAATGAGGGAGGCCGATGCTCTCACCTGGTTATTCAAATCCTGCTGGGAAGGGGTGGGAGGTGCCTCTTTGCCTTCTTCCGTAGAAGCTGGCGGGGAATTTGGGGCACGGTGACTTGAACCTGACAGTCCCCTTAGGGAGGGTGTGGAAGGGAACGCAGGCACAAATTATTTGCATCGGCCCAGGAGGAAAAATCGACATCCAGATGGGTAAAACTCTTCCCCAGTGAAGCTGTGGTGCCTGGGGAGCGTGGTGTCCCCCAAGTCCCCTCCCCACAGGGGGAATCCAGCAGTGCCCAAGCTCTGACATCCCTTCCCACCCTCTGGGACCCCCATTCACTTCCTTGCTCTTTTCTTTGCAGCAAGTGTCTCTAATAACCCAGCAAAACACATCTGTGACTTGAAAACATCTCTTTAATAAACCAGTCTCGGTGCTGGGTACTGCCTCTCACCTCCCACACCTTGTTTAATGGTGACACTATTAAACAGAGCAAACACAGCCCTCATTTTATTGACTCATCAGGGCTGACCCCAAAATTTCTTCAATACCAGAAGAGCTAAAGAGAAACAGCTAAAGAGCTGCAGCAGGCAGCAAGGCTTGCCCTTCACAAATGCTGCACAGATGCTGCAGGACAGAGAATGTTGCAGGTCCCAAATTAAGCAGTTTTCCAGCCCATGTCAGGTTTGGATGTCTGGCAAACCCACTCCACAGGAAGAATAAAAGATATTTGGCTTCACAGCTGAGAAATTTCGGTTGCTCCTGAAGGAAATTATAAAATTGTGAGGGGTTTCATTGTCACTCTTCTTGTGTGTCACAGCATCTTTGTAAGCCCCCAGCAGCATCTGAGCCCCCGGCCTCTGAGTGTGGTGATTTCCCCTCCAGAGACCCTGCCTGGGTGCTCCATCCTGAGGAGCAAATAGCACTTTATCCACGTGGGACCCATGTTCAGAAATGTGCAGCACCCTCAGGAATACAAACCTATGGGAGGAGGACTGCCCTACTTCATCTCAACTCTTTACCCTGTATTTACAGCAGTATCATTTATCCTGAAGACAAACCAGATCTGACTTGAGCTGTACAAGATCGGAGGCCAGTTCCCAACTCTTTCCCAAATTCCTTTCCATGGCCAGGTCCCCAGCTGCAATGTGGGATAACCCCACTGCCAACCCCGCTAATCTTTTCTTGCGAACTCTGTGGGGCAAGGACTTTCCTGCTGCACCCAGCAAGGAAGTGTCATAACAGGGGCTGGCCCATAATTAGGCCCTAAAAACAATCTAATCGTATTACAGAGGATAAGGAATGGCTTGTGAATAGGTAAAAATGAGAGTGAACTTTGGGTTCCCCATGACTTGCTTCCACATTATCTGGGAAAGCATGTGGAGCTGGCCCTTTTTTTTCTTTGCCTGTTGCTGCCTGCCTGTTGCTCATCTCTTTCCAAAAGCCCAGCAAAAGCAGCCTGGAAGCCAGCAGAAGGCTTTATCAGCAGATCAGAAGTCCTAGAGAAGCCGGTCCTGCTGCTGCCCCTGGGAAATTCAAGTTCTGAGACATTCTGCTATTGCTGTCCACTCCACGCCTGGGGCTGGGTCCTGAAGCTCCTTGTCCTCCGCATGTGCTCTGCTTTGTGTTATCACCCCAGGGCACTGCCCAGCATATCTCCAGAGACTCTGCACTGATTTTGCGAAGACAGGGATGTCTCAAGCATCCACCCAAATGCTGTGGTGTGTTGGGGTGATAGGACATGTCAGACCAGACCCTGGGATGAAAGCAGGGCTCTGTGCCTTCCAGACAGTGGTCTTGCTGTCGGCTCCATCCTGAGGAGCAAATAACTTTACCAACTGCATGTTGTCACATTTACATGAAATTTAAGACAATTCAATGGTTTAATCGTTTTGGGCTCACTGATGAGGCCAGGGAATCACTCAGTGCTTATCTCAAAGCTCCCCTGTGCTCCAAAGCATGTTTAGCCCCCGCAGCTATTAGGAAGGTATGTGCCTTTGTGACAAAGTTCCCGTGGCACCTCCTTGGTTGCATATCCCTGGGTCTGGCCTGGGGGGGCAGAGAAGCTGCAAGTCACTGCAGCGGCCTCACTGCAGGGGCAAAGTCTGAAATTCCAACAAATTATTTGCCAGCCGGGTTTTCCTTCTGTCATCCTGGCCGTGGCTTGGGACCTACAATGACAAGCAGCTGTGTGTTTCTGCTGCAGTGCGCTGGAAGTCTTGCTGTTTCTCTCATTTAAGCCTTCAGCATCACCCTGCCATGGTGAGTCAAAGGCCCTACAGGCCCATTTTAGAGCTGAGGGAAACTGAGGCACAGAAGGACAAATCACCCTGGCAGCATTTAGTCAAAGCCAAGTGGAGCCAAAACCAGCTCAGTCCTCTCTCAAGGACCCATGTGAGCAGTTGCCTGTACAATAGACCTTGCATTAAGCAGGGAGTGGAACTTCAGGCTTTACACTGATATCTTCCAAAAATTGGTGATTATTTCTCCTAAAAAATACAAAATTTTAGGAAAAATTAATATTTGCTCAAAGCAACATTCCTGGATGATACATCTCAAAGCACAGATGCCAGTTCCTCTTTGAAAAACATTGTGGGACTGTGTTTTAATGGAAATCGTTTTTCTTTCTCCTTCACTTCCTTCCTTCCTCCCTCCTTCCTTCCCCTTTCATCCTCTCCATTTCCTCCCTGTCTCCCAGACAGAGCCATAAAACTAAAAAATACTGTATGAGAGCAAACCTGAACATCCCCTAAAGAAGAGATTATGTTTTTCCTAGAAAAGTAATTATAAATTTATTACATTTCAATAGCTGCTACAAAACATAAAAAACCTCCCACAAAAAAAAACCAAAAAAACAAAAAAAAAAACAAACACAACCCCCCCTGCAAAAAAACAACACAAACCCAATTTATAATTGCTTGTTTCTTTTGACATTTGTCATCCAAACCAAATATTTCTCTGCTTGTGCCAAAGTTCTCTCATTTCCCATTGACACTTGTCTTTCAAATCCTGCTTGCTACGGATGCTGCCAGGAGAGAACCAGGAGCTACAACCCCTGTGAAAAGGGCATTTTCTTGGCTCAGTGTGCCAGTGCAGGTAAAAGGCAGCAGAAATAGGCAGCTCCTCTTCGGGGTTTTCATCTATCACAGCTCCGTACCTCACTTCTCCTCTTTAAAAATGCCTTTAAACTGCAATATATTTTCTTATTTATGTGCTGTTGAAAACCCCACTGTCAATGGTGTGGCAAAAGAGCATCGTCCCACACCGACCTCAGCCTGGTATGGCCTTCATTTGCCCTCAAGGTCTGCTCAGCAGCACCACTGTAGCCCACGAGTATTTCATGGGACATTCTGGATGATATTTTTTACACCAGTGGATTTTGAGATGGATCTCTGGGCAGCATTCACACCCTCCACTCTCTGTGCTGGAGGCTGATGCTGCTGCTCCCTACATCTAAGGGCAGCACTGGGCTCTCTCCTCTATCCATTGTCCCCTCTGAGCTCCCTGCTTCTCTGTCCCTGATGTCAAGAGCTGCCAGGGTTCTGACAGCATGTTCACATCAGCCTCAGGGCCCACAGCCTTGGAAAATTAAGGCTGAGAAAACACCTACCTGATCTGCCCCGCCTTGCTCTGAGCTGGGAGGAATCAAACTAAAAATCCCTGAAACAAGAGGCAACCCCACCTGCCTCTTTTGCAACCCCACCCTCTGCTTTGCCTTATTGTTGGGGGATGAGCCTGCATCTGGGATTCCCCCTGGCTTTTCCATCTGTTCAGAGGGAATATTGCACCCCTAATCACCTCTGAGTGTGGGGGAAAGCGCTGCTGCGTTGCTGGAGTGGCAGATAGGAAGGTTCCCAATGTGTGACAATCAGAAAGGGAGAAAGGAGCTGATTTTGCTCTGGATATTCCCTCCTGCCCAGAGATATCGAATGGAATGAATAATTTGCTATCCGATCATCTCTAATCTTCATCCCATAAAATCAGCAGCAAGCTGGGAGGGTTTTTGAAGCCTCCAGCTGCATTTGCTGATAAGACATGAGGCAGGAAAGATTGGAAGCCCATAAAAATGATAATCTCAGGCTTCAGTGTAACTTGGTGGAAGGGTTTTCTCCTGTCCCTTCATTAAGGATGTATTTCATGATCTTCCTTAAATAACAACAAGCCTTCTCACGAGGAATCTCCCACCCGAAAACTGATTGCATCTTCATTAGGAAATAGGAGACCAAGAAGCCACCAAAAAATAGATGGAGCACAGCTGAGCTCAAGGCTAAGGCCAAGGGGTGGGAGGAAAAGAGGGAACTGGAAGTAATTTCTGAGCACAGAGAGAATCGTTAGGCATTGGGGAGAGTCAGGCACTGGCACCGTGTCAAGCTGCTGGGCACAAGCCTGACCATGAGCCTGGATGTGGAGCAAAGCCTCCTCCTCCTCATCTTTCACCTCCTTGGTGCAAAGAGAAATATCATGTCCCATCTCAGTGTGATTTGTTACAGCATCCTCTACATCAGCCCCAAATTCAGAGAATCTGGAGAGAAGAAGGGGAAGGAAAAAACTCAACTCACCAACCATTTACATGTCAATCTCAACCACAATGGACAAAGGAGCTGAAGGGAAAGGTGGCTGGCTTGGTGAAGGTGGAAATTTTCAGGAAATAATTATCTCAGATGCCAGAATAGGAGAAAATTAAAAGTGTAAACTATAATCAGATGTTAAGTTGCTTTTCTTCAGCTAATTGAAATAATGTTTTCTCTGCTACCCACCACTCTACCCGTTTCAGATGCTAATCCCTATCAAACATGGACTTACAATTACAAATTCATAGGCATTTTTCCCAGGAGCAGAAATTGCTTTGCCCTGTAACCTCTAAGATGAGGTCTTAATAGGAATTCACGAGCAGTCTCTGGTAAAGCTTCATTAGCCGGAGAGAATAGACAAGTGCAAGTTGCGGTGCTCCCTAACCACTCTAGGGAAAAATTAATTTAAATTACTTTGTAAAGTAACAAGGCCAGATAATGTGTTTCCTTCTTGGATTATTGTTTTCCAACACTCTAATGTGCAGGCAGATTAGGTTACTTTGTCTGTCTTGATGGTGGTCCAGGCTAAATTGTGATTTATGGAGTGCAGAAGCCTTTGGAAACACTGACCCCTTGGGCCAGAGCTGGATGGAGTTGGGGCGAGGACCTGGCTGGATCTCACCAGGCTGGGTTGCTTGGAGGCTGTTGGGGAGGCAGGGGAAGGCACCTCCAGCACAAGTTCAACACAGCCTAGAAGAGAATCTCAGCTTTGGAGGGTGGCACTTTAGCGTTCCCCTGGTTGAAAACTTATCGAAGAGTCCTGCTGCTTTGGGGCAGCTCTAGATTTGTTTCCTAGAGGTGGGATCCTAAGTGATGCTGACTTCTGTGTTTCCAAGGGCTGGACCAGCATGGAACACCTCTCCGAGAAGTCCCTCAGCAAAGCTACTGCATGGGACTGATTCCCAACCAGCTAAAACCTAAAATGCACTAAAATATGCTGAAAATCAAGCCTGCAGCCCCAGGATGAGGAAGCTGTGATTTCATACCCCCCCTCCAGCCCTTGCCAAGCCTTCCCAAAAGGAGCTATAATTCTCTTCCCCTGGCACCAGGCTGGGTGCTCTTCATGCTGGTGTGGGTTTATGGAGCTTTGCTGAGAGCCAAGAGAGGGGCCACAGGAAGATGTGGTGATAAAGCCTTGGCAGAGGGGCCGTGACTCTTCTCAGCACCCTGGGCTCACAGCCGGACTCTGGTGGGCACTGCCAGCTCCCAGCATTATTCACCTGAGACTTGTCACACAGAATGGGCCAGTCTGGCTAAACCCCCATGGGATTCGAGCATCATTCAGTGAGGAGACAAAGAGTTCAAAGGGCCTTTGGGCAACAAACAGCACTGATCATCTCAGCTGATTACATACGTTCCCAACTGATGTGGGAGTCCTAGGAGACCAGCCTGAAGCTGGGAAGATTTATGGACAGCTACCTGAATTGGAGAGGGAATGCACTGATTTTATTCCTGGCTGCTGAAGGGGGTCACTGCCGTTTTTCAGAGCAAAGAGGGCTGGTGAGACGTGCATCGAGACAGAGGGTTAGATAGGTAGGTAGAGGGAAGCAGGGACATAATTCCAAGCCTTCTAATCATTTTCTTGTCCCCACTTACCTGGGGGAAGATAAAAACCCCATGGCACTACTTTCTGTCATTCTCCCATCCAAAACTGCAACACTTCAAAACAAGACTATAACCCCCAAGGATGAGGGTTTATGTCATCCCAGCTTCTGCAGTCACTTGAATGTCTTTCCTCCCCATCAGCAACCTATTTCTGTCCAAGCTCTGACAAATTCTGGTCTTCCTTTGCTAGTGACTAGCCCTCTGTTTTGATAGCTCCAAGCACAATTAAGTGTGCCCTTGACTCTTCTTAACTTTGCTGTCTCCCAACAGGCAGGACCAAGTGTCCTGGAAGGTAGAGGAGCATCAGGAAAGGCCATGTCCCGTGAGGAGGATACCCCTGCATGACTGTCTAGGTCCCCAATGGGTAGAGAAGAGCCTGCATTCAATAGGGCACCCCTGCTCAGCACTATTGGAGGAAGGTGATTCCCTTCTTCCAGCCCCACAGCCTTACTGGGAAAAAGAAGGGGCCCTGGGCAGAATAAGGAGCATCCTCAATACAGGAGACCAGCCTGAGCATCCTTGAACTCTGGGCTCCAATCAACCAGAACCCTGCCAGCAGGCACCAGCCCTGTCTATGTCCATGGTCAGCAGCAGAGGCAGCAGGTTTTCAGGTGGCATCTCTCTCCTCTTCCTTCTCAGAACCAGGGTTTTGCCCGGAATATGAAGGGAAAAAATAACAGGGCCATCGGCAGCAAGTGAAATGAATCTAATAACCTCCACTTCTTTTCAACAAGCTCCAGTTGTTGCTTTACAAGTGTACTCCAGCCCTGGCGAGTGCCAAACAAAAGCTCCCCTCTCCTTCTCCGTGCCTGTTAAACAGCCTTTTTATTTCAGCGAGCTGCATCTGCTGGGTGGCAGCCGCGATTACCATAACAGAGGGGCAGGATTTGGCCGGGATGCTTCCCCCTCGACTCTACAACAGGCGGGAGCCTCGGGCTGGTAGAAAAATAAAATGAAAAATAAAGGGTGGGGAAAAAAAGACTGAATGCATGAAGTCACTTTTCTGGCTGCCACCCAAGCAAACAGATGCAGGTAACGGAGGATATGGGGAAAATCACATTGTCATCTCCTCAGAGCAGTGGCTTCTGTTGCTGGGGAAGGGAGTGGGAGTGACATGGAAAAGCCAGAGGGATTTCATGTGAGTCCAAGACCTGAAAAAGGCGTTTCTCAGGGTATATTGAAGTTAGGAGAGTTTTTTGGGAACCTTAACCCATTCCCGAAGCTTTGGAGGCTGCCGGCCCCCCCAGGATGCTGCTGCAGACGAGCTGAGTGCCGGGAGATGGGGACAGGGATCCAGGGCTCCTGCAGGAGGGACAGGATTGATAGGAAAGGGCTGAACAATGCCAAAGTGTGCCGTTGTGTCACAGCAGCTCAGAACAGGCTGCTCTTGGATCCAGCCCTGAACAGGTTTTGAGGACAAAAGGTGAAGACCCTTGAGAGATGCTTTTGCCTGGGACTGAGGAGGAGAGGCTGTTTCCAGGACTGGGCAGGACATTACTTAGAACTCAATAAATAGCAGGGCATTGGCGCAGCCACCGGTGCTGCCACTGGAAAGTGTGAGTCTTCACAGGGTCACCTCACCTCTGCTGAAATCCCACGAGACTCGGCTGCCTGTGCTCCTCTGGCAGAGCCAACGGGGAGCTGGTGACCACAGGCACAGAACCCACTGCCCTCACGTTCCAGGGAGCGGGGACCTGCAGACAGCACCGAGACCTCCAGAGCCTGGCTGAGCTGGGGGGAACACCAGCTGCCCCAAACTGTCTCTCTACCTTTCTACCCCAGAACACAAAATTCTGCAGGAAAATAGCCGCAGTGTGCAAACAGAGCGGGTTTAACATAGCGATTATCTGTCTGCGGCAACCCCAGGAAGACCTGTACAGGGTGGAAGAGGGGAAAAGGAGAGGGAGGAATGGAGAACGGGAGAAGGGGAGAGAAGGGAGAATGGGGATGGGAAAGAGGAGAGGAGAAAGGAGAAGGAAAAGGAAGAAGGAAGAGGAGAAAGGACAGTCCTGAACACACTTTATTTGGAAAACACCAAGAAAACGCGGAACCCCGTTTCCCACGAATCCCGGGGCGGGAGCTGCGCTCCCGCGGGGCCGCTCGGGGCGGGGGGCGGCGCCCTCTGGCGGCAGCGGCGGGGCCGGCCGGGGTGGGTCCGCTCCGCTCCGCCTCTGCTTCGGTTCCGGTTCTGCTTCGGCTCCGGCTCCGCTTCTGCTCCGGCTCCGGCTCCGCTCCGCTTCTGCTCCGGCTTCGGCTCCGGCTCCGCTTCTGCTCCGGCTTCGGCTCCGCTCCGCTTCTGCTCCGGCTCCGGCTCCGGCTC
>VZTE01005518.1:3472909-3487185 GCA_013397775.1 Eulacestoma nigropectus | reverse complement strand
CAGCTCCGGCTCCGCTCTGCTTCTGCTTCGGCTCCGGCTCTGCTTCTTCTCCGGCTCTGGCTCCAGCTCCGCTTCTGCTCCGGCTCCGGCTCTGCTTCTGCTCTGGCTCCGCTTCTGCTGTGGCTCGGTTCTGCTGTGGCTCCGCTCCACTTCTACTCTGGAACCGCTCCGGCTCCGCTTCGGAACTGCTCCGGCTCTGCTCCGGCTCTGCTTCGCTTTGGCTCTGCTCCGGTTCCGCCCCGGCTCGGCCTCGCCCCGCGGGCAGGAAGCGCTGGTGCTGCGGTGGGTTTGATGTGCCGTTTATCTGCGAGCGAGGCTTCCCCCAGACCTGTTCAAAGGAGGCGCCCGCCCGCGGCCCGGGGAGAGCAGCGCTCGCCCGGGCTCGGTGAGGGGCTCGGGTGGGACCAGGCGTGGGACAAGCCCGCTGCGACCCCCCGGGACACGGCACTGGGAAGGCGTCGACTGCGAGCTCCTGCCGGAGAGCGGAGCAGCGGGCAGGGCCGTGGCGTTGGCATCGCCAGCGAGGGACAGTGTCCCTGCTGGAGGGGACAGACCCGCTCCCGCTCACACCGCCCGTCCCTGGGGTGTGTGGATGTAGGGCCTTATCCCCATCCCGCGGCACCTGCACGCAGCGATAGAGGGGAGCAGCTCGGAGCAGGATGGAGCCAGCTGCAGGGTGGGGACGGGCAGAGAGCCGAGATAGGAGCAACGGCTGCCACGGCTCAGCTCAGCCTTCCTGCTGCCCTGGAAACACCCCGGGAAAAATATCCCGTACCTGCTCTGGATGGTTTGGTGCCACCTGACCCAGAAGGGAAAAAGCAGCCCAGGGTTTGCTAGGATGAGGCAGGGAGCAGCTTGTGAGTGATTTCTGCTGATGGCAGCCAAAAGCAAAACCATCCCGGTGTTTTTTCTGGTGGGGACAACCAGCAGGGCAGCGTGTGAGGGGCAGGGGACACATGTGTGAGCATGTCATGGGCTCGGGTGGCTTGAAGACACATGCAGGACTGCACGTCCACATCCATCCGAGCGTGTATTTAGGACTGTCTGCAAATGTGCATCCATGGACGTGCCCACAGGAGTGGGATGTGCAGGAAGGAGTGTTTGTGTTCGTGCACCTTTGCAGTGCAAGAGCTCGTGGGCTGGGCATGTGTGAGCAAGTCAGTGCACACTCACCTGTTGTGTGCATGGACAGGTTTTTGTGGAGTGTGTTTGTGACTCCTTGTCACACAGGGACTGTGCTGGTGTGTCACTGCTAACACACCTCAGCAATGTCCCACCCAGGCTTGTGCCTCGCCTGCTCCCTGGCCCAGCGTGCACAGGGCACCAGTTCACCAGCTGCACACCCAGCAAGCACAGAGCCTTCCCCACCCCGAGCAGGCGCTTCCCACCCACAGCATCCCCAATGGCACACTGCTGACTCCATCCACCCCCCAGGACACCCCCACTGGCCTCCAACTCCTGTTTCAATGCCATTCCCAGGGATGGAGCAGGCTGGATGCTCAGAACAGTGGTGCCACGATGCTGGATGGTTGCAAGATATGACCGAGATGGTGTTGATGTGTTTTGTTTCAGCTACAGCAGCATATGAAGGGTTTTATCACAGCAAGCAAAGTGCTCTGGAGATGGGACAGCTGCTGTAAAGAGTTCCTTCACTCCCAACTGCCCCCAGGCAGCCTTGGATGGGCAGTGGGTGAGACCATGGCTGGACCCTTCAGACATGCAGGATGACCTTGCCTCTGGTTTCCATGGGCTCTGGGCAAGCTCTGGGCAGCAGGGTCCTATTCCTGCCTCAGGGGCTGTGCTGCAGGTGGTGACAGTGGTGGAAGCAGAACAGCTGCAGGACTGGACACATTCCCTTCCCTTCCCTGGGCTTTGGCCATCTTCCCAGATATACATCTGGAGTGGTGCTCTGTTGTTCCCTGCCACAAACACAGGGTGAACAGGGTGTGCAGGCAGCCACACTTCCCCAGTCACTCTAGGCTGAGATGCTTGGCTTTTTTGCAGCCATTCACTCCCGGAAAGCCTGGCTGCAGGTCCCACATCAGGAAGGAGCTGATGCTTGACAGCACCCCCCACGAAGACCTGCCACCTCCAGCCTGCTCATTTCACATGATGCAAGCCAGGATGCTCTGCCACACCTTTCCTGGACACCCGTGGGCATGTCCCCAAACCTCCCCTAGCCCAGTCAGCAAGTCACCCCCTTCCCTTCTTGCCAGCATTCCTTGAGCTACACAATGCCAGCAGAAAGCTGCCTTTCATTTTGCGGTGCCTGCACTGAGGAGCGCGGTACCACCGGGATTTTGCCAGCTCCTTTCCCAAGAGCCCTTTGCTGCAGGACCCTTCCCCACCTTGGCACGGCCAGATTAAGCTGGTGCCATGCGGGATTTACCAGAAGGATGGGCAGGGAGAGAAGCCCCCGGCCCCACCACGTGCTGCCGGACGGGTTCGGCCACGGCACATCAAAGCACCGGGGCAGTTCCAACCATGCTCCAGACGCTCCCTCCCATTTCCTGCTGGATTCCCGTCTCGCTCCCTGCGCCCGCATCAGCAAAACAGAGTGTAAAAATAGAGGCTGGGCTTCACCAAAACACAATAGTAGATTGTTCCCCGGAAAGGTCACTGGGGCGACTGAGAATAGCTCCAAGAGCAGGGGAAAAGGAATGTCTACCGGGGGGACAAGTTTGAAAATGCCTGTTGGACCCACCCCCAGGAGGTTTCCTGCATCCCCATCGGTGGTGCAGGTCCCCCCTCATGAGCCCCTGCGGTCTCAAAGCATCCTCATCCTCTCCCATCCACCCCTAGCCCTGCTCTCCCATCCCAGTTTTGGGATGGAAACTAAAAAAAAAAACGGGGAATGAGAAATAAGGTGAAAGGAGAGGCAGGAAGACCAGAGAGAAAAAATAAGGCTGGGAGGAGAGAGAGGATCCTGCTCTCTGCTCATCTCCTTGCTGCGTGTGACAGCGCGGTGTCCCCTGGGCACCACTGGCCGGCTGCAGCCTTTGTGTGGCGGTGGGAATGTCAGGGATGAGCCCCGGGATGCAGAGCAGATCGAGCAGTCCCAGAGAGCCATAAATTACTCCTGCTGTTGTCACTGGCTTGTCACAGCGAAGAGGAGAAGCTTTCTCATCGGCTGCCCGGGTGGGAATGTTTGGGTCCTGTCGTTTCCGTGAGCATATTTGATTCAATTATGTGAGAATGCCTTTAATGAAGCAGGTCCTTGCTCCTGGCTTCGGCGGTGTTCCCAGGCAGGGCTGCCAGTGCAGGCTGCCCTCAACATGGTTTTGCCAGAAAGGCTGTAATTAAAAATAGATAATGAGGCTTGAAAATAGAAGCTGCCCGAATTTGGGGTGATTTGAGGGTTTTGTGTTTCTTGTTTCATTGTCTTGGACATATGCATTCCTCCCACCTTCTCTCTGGTTTTTAATTCAGTTTTATCTCAGTGTCAAGTCCCCTCTGTTCTCACTCCCTTGTATCAGCTATGCACTTTTAAGGGAAATTCTCTGCCACTGGAAGCCTGAATGCCACCGAGTTCCTGGGACACATTAGAAAACTGGATGAACAAAACACCTTTAAATGCACCTGTTTCAGGTTTGTCACTATTTGCCAGAAAATTTCCTGCCCTATGGACCAGAACCCCCATCACCTTGTGGTGCCACCAGTGAGAGATGAACCCCAGCACAGTCCCTGCTGAGGGCAATGCCACCCAGGCTATTGTCCTCCTGATGCACTGATCCCTGCAGTGCCGTGGAAACCAGGACCTTAGGGTGCTTTTCCCAGCTTTCTTTTCTGTTTTGCATAAACAGAGAAAAAAACCAGGTTGGGTTGGGGTTTTTTCCCCCGTATATTTGAATCCACAGAGCAGTGCACATCACCATCTGCAACACATGACTGTAAAAAGAAATTACCATTTGATGAGAAATAAATTAAACTTTCCATTGGAAGACAAGAATGGGAAGGGCTTTCAAAAATTACTTTTTAAAAAGAAACACAAAGGCAGGTGAATGTCTGATACCTTCCATGACATTTGCATCTTGGTGGCCAAGCAGCAGCAAGGTCCAGATGCCCTGGAGGAAAAGATGCTGGAAGAAGGATACTTTTTCCAGCATGGCCAACATGAAGCCGCCATCTGGGGACACAACCCTGGAGCCTGTCCTGGCACAGCAGCACCCAGGGTCTCCCAACTAGGGGAAATCAAGAGTGAAGCACATTGACCATCCCACCATGGAGCAGGTGGCATTGGAAGCCTCTCAGCCCTTTCCATAGGTTATAGAACCTAAAAAAGTGCACAGGGTGGTTTGAAGCCTTCACCCTGCAGGTATTTTTCCCTTAAGGATGTTTTTTCCTTTGCTGGTTGCAAAAGACATGTGGCCATTAAGGACATTTTGTTTGAAGAAAGCAAAAAAGCAGAAGGGGGAGGTGAAAGGAGAATTGTCCCAGCAAGTGAAGGAGGGAGGGAGAGAGGCTGGAGGTGGGAGGCAGAGATAACCGGTGGGTGAGCTATCAGCTCGTGCTGGGCTGGCAGCAGGACGGGAGACAGGGCTTAAACCAGATGTACATCCATGATCTCCCAGCTCCAGATAAACACCCAGCAGCCACACACTGCCCACACCTGCCCCACGCCTTGTCCCAGTGCCTGGGATGAAACCAGCCCCATCCTGGCTGTGGGGGCTTTGCTCAACCTGGCTGTGAAGGGGCACCCCATACCCCTCATCTGCGGCTGTGCCTGGACAAGGCTCCCTGCACCCCCAGGATGGAGCCTGAGAAAGGGTCCCCTCTTCCATCTGGGGGCAAATTTCACCCAGAAACCTTAAAAGCAGGTATTGGCTACCAGGCTGCTGGGGAGAGGAGTTAGCAGCTGAGCTTTTGGGGGGCAGTTAAAAAAGCAAGGGGTGCTCTAAAGGGCTCTGTTTAAATAGGTAATGACCCTGAAATTTATAGAAATTAAAGAAGAAAATACTTGTGGTACCATTCATGCTCATCTGCTCCGTGCTCGGTATGGTGTTAGCCACCATCAGCAGCATGGTGCTGCAGGTAGGGATAAAAAAAAAAAGCCACAAAAAAAAACCTATGAGATATATACATATATATATAAACATACCCATGTTCAATGGACCACTCAGCCACCATCAGCAGCATGGTGCTGTAAGTATATATCTATAAAAAGTATATGTGTATAAGATACATATATTTATATGTGCGTAAGATATACCTACATATATATTTAAAAACATACACAGGTTCAATGGACCACTTAGCCTGTAAACACTCCCTAAGTAATGCTGTATATTTTTAAAAGCACTTGTGCACGTGGCTGTGATAATTTCTCTCTGAAAAAAAGAGGAATTACTCTCACTGCCCGTTAAATCATGGCCGAATGCCTGCCATGGTGCGAAGGGAAGTAGCATGGCCCCCAGCAGCCCCTTCCTTGCACAGTCAGCCTTGCCAAAAGAAGGGAGAAGGCCACTGGAGCCTTTGGGGGACCTGCGAATAACACGCTGGGGGTAAGGTGGGGGTGGCTGGTAACGCTCGCCTGCGGCGGGGCATTGCTTCATCGCCCGCCTTCCTTCCTGCCGGCCCTGTGCGCTCTTCCTCCCGCCTGCTCTCTCTGCAGAAGCCCAGCCCAGGCTGGACGGTGTGAGTCAAGAAAGAAAAAAACCCTAGCAGATCCTTTTGCAACGTTTTTTGCTGCCTGTTTATGTCTTCGGCCGGCTGGGAACGGGCCACCCTGGCATCGTCACCCCGCAGCACCCAGGGATGAAGCACCAAAGTAATGATGGATTCGAGTGGCGAGGTGGGACAGAGGCAGACAGCGAGTGGAGGCTGCTTTGTAAAACTTTATTTAGAAATATTCTTGATATATTCATTATATATATATATTTATATATACACACACATTACAACAAATGTGTTTTCTAAATAGCACATCCACAGTGGGTTGAGACTCAGGGTACCAGGTCTGGTTACTCCATTTCTGCAGAAAAAATGCAGAAATCCAAGGGGAGGGTGGCAGAGAAAGGGACGGGGCTGAAAAAACCAAAATTCGTAAGGCGGGAATTCACTCACACGGTACGACACTGCCCCAGAGCGCTGTTTCCAACAGGGATGGGGGGTGATGGTCCACACAGCGAGAGGTGAAGCAGGCAGGAGGAGAGGTGGGCAGAGGAAATGTACCATTCAAATCACAATTAAAGTACGACTGTACATGCCCCGGGAGGCCCACGGCACTCCCTGCAGGAGCGCGTGTGCCTGGGGGCGTGCGGGGGTGCTGCCAAGGTTGTACCATTTTCCCCGACTGCTCAGCTACCGAGGAGATATAAACAAGGAGTGATGGATTTGTGTGGAACGAGGGATTTATGAGGATCGGTGAATATTCTTTTCTTGCGACAGTTTAATAACAAGGGTGTAAAACCCCCGCATACTCCACCCAGGGTTATTTGTGGCTTTACCTGTGTGACAGCACCCCCTCCCTTCCCCGAGGGCTCCCTGGCAGCCTCCCCTGCTTGCCTCTCCTACCTCTGGCACCAGTACCAGTCCAAACCTCTTCCTCAGCGTTGCTTCCTCACGCACCAGCACCTTCCCTGGCCCAGCCCTGCAGGTAACCCCCTCTAGCAAAAACCCCCACCAACAATCCAGACCCAAGAGTTTTCCTCCTTTTCCCCAATTTAAGATGGGAGAGATCGGTGCTTTCAGAGAATTTGGGGGATATGCTGGAAATCCTTGCATGGGCCAGGATCCCTTCCCAGGCAACTAATTCCGCCTTAAATGCCAAGCCACACGCCAGACTCTTACCTATTATCTACAAAGAGGCTTCAAAACCAAGCAGGGATGGAAATGAGACGGCTCTGAGTTAAGCCTGGATGGGCTTGCAGACACCCACTCAAATTCTCTGTGTTCCCTTGTACCTCAGCACCCTTGGGAAGGCACGAGTGCAGTGGAAGATGTCCCCACTCAAAAAGATTTATTCCCTTCCAAAGGATGTTTGTGTGTGGGTTTGGTTTTTTTTTTTTTCCTACTATATCACGGTAGAGATTTCTGTGCCTTGACATCTCTGCAGAGGGAGAGGATGGGTCTGGGGCAAATGCTCCATCAGGAGATGGGTTGGTGAGAGATGGGCCTGATGCAGCGGTGATGGCACAGTGTGGGTCTCAGCTCCCAGCCACCACAGCAGCAGCCTCCTGCTCCCCTGCCCTCCTGTTTCCCAGACGTCCTCCTTGGGGGGCAGCGGGATCAGAGGACCAGCCCAGTCACAGAGCTCAGTTTTGCAGCAGTTTGAGCACTCAGGAATGGAGGCTAATCCCACCACTGCTTTTACTGCTTCCCCACAAGATTCAAAGAGGCTGTGGACTCCTACCAGCCTCGACAGGTGAGGACTGTCCTAATACCAGAATAAATCTAGCATTGTTGTCCACACTGTGGGCATTGGCACAGTTGAACCACCATTTTCACACAATAAAGCCAAAAAATTCAAAGCATACCTTTAAAAAACCTTTTTATAACCCTATGTACACGCACACTGTTGATACATCATTGACTCCTTTTGCCCATTTTTTTGCTTTTTTGAATTTAAAAATCCCCCAGTCCAAGGAGATACTTCACTAGCAAATATTTTTTTCCCTTACCAACTCTAGAATTCATCTTTCTTGAGAGAAGCTCTGGCCCTACAGAAACCACTGGGAAAACTCCAGGAGATCACAGCAGGCTTGAAACTCACCTGCTGAATGTTACCAGCAGAAGGATCAGGAACTGGGAGGGTGGCAGAAAACACCTATGTACCTTTTCATTCAGTGGATACTGCATGACAGTGTTAAACAGAAGTAATCCCACTTCATAAATACAAGCCCAAACAATCCAAAATTAGATAGAAGGGAAAAGAAGAAAGGGAAGGAAAAAAAAAAAGAAAAGAAAAAAGGAGAGAAAAAGAAATAGTCTAAATCTTTTTAATAGTTCTTTTGCTGAGGGTTTTTTTTCACCTCTTTAAAAAGATACAGTCAAAAGCTCTCGGACGACAGGAACACGTGGCCGAGCTCCTGCTCAGACCAGCTGGATGTGCCACAGGCTGGAGAAGCACTGCAGCGCTGGCGTGATGCAGCAGTTTCCAGCACCACGTGGAGCTGGAAAGCGCCGGTGGCCTCCGTCGGCAGTGAAAGAGGAGTTCCATGTCTCCCCCAGATGACTGTTTGAAAAGAGACGGTCGCCAAGGGGTCTGAAAACCCTCTAAACGCTGGAGAGGCGCCAGCCACGTCTCCTTCCCCTCCACAGAGTCCCATCCCGAGCAGTTCTGTACAACGAAGATGACTTCAACGCTTTTCTTCTTTGTACGGTCACGTACCTAAACCCCGAACGTCCATCTGGGTCGGTCTTGTCCTCAGCCAATGTGCCGGCCGCTCCGCCCCGGGCTGGGGAGAGCGGGCAGCCCGAGCTCCCAGGGAAAGGCAGAGTCACAAATCCCACAAGCACAAGTTCCAGCAACTGCACAGCCAGGCCTGGCCTCTCCCCCGCGGCGCTTCGGGAGCAGCGTGAGGGTCATCACCGCTGCGCGTTGCCTTCTACGGGGAGGATGGCGTGGTGCAGGCTCCGCGTGTGCTTCGAATCCAGTGCCTCGTGCTCTTCCGTGAAGCTGTCCGGGCTTGCCGCGCCGTCCAAAGAACTTCCACAGCTAGAGTTGGGAGACAACATGTCCTGCAGGAGGTCTTCCTGGACTATCCCCGAGTCTTTGTTCACTTTGCCCCTTTGGTTTCCTTCTTCCTCCTGGTCGTTGAGCAGCTTGGCCAGGAAGTTGATGTATTTCATAGCCAGGCGCAAAATCTCGTTCTTGCTCAGTTTTTTGTCAGGTGGGTGGGTGGGGATGAGCTTGCGCAGCTCTGCGAAGGCCCCGTTGACGTTCTGCTGTCTCCATCTCTCCCGGCTGTTGGTGAAAATGCGACGAACCACTTTGGTGTGAGGACCTGCAATTCCAAGTGCGCAGAATTAGGAGCAGGGCTCAACAGGCCGGGTATTACTTTGCTGAAAAGGTCACTGTTTTGCAAATTAACCAACTGTCTAATTTTAGTGAGGTTTCATCAGCAAGGCACTGGAACAAGAGTTTTCAGCTAGCTGGAAGCTGACCCCACGAGCTGAGAAAGCCGTAACTTCTGTTCAATCCAGTGGAAGGGAAAAATGGAGTTGCATCTCTTTGGATGTCTCCTTAGAAACCCAAATTTACCTCTCCAAGGAAGGAGACTTAAGCCATGATATGTGTGCACAACGCTGCTATAATTTTAGGGTATCTCAACTGATCAGCTAGGGTAACTCAGCAACAATGATCCTATTAAAAGTTCATCTCACTAGATGCCTTTGTTTTCTAGCCCAAAAATTGTCTAAAGGACACACCATTGGGATAGGAGGAAATTAGCTTGAGCAGAGGCTTTGACAACTGAGATTCAGAGGTCTTCCCTGCTGAGAGAGACCACAGGGTTGCCACCAGCCCTCTGAATGAAACAGGGTGGTGGGATATGCCCCATAGCAATGGGGACAGGTAGGAATGTGACCCACAGAGTGAAGGCAGTGTCCTGCCAGCAGGGTGATCACAGGTGAGGATGGAACAGTTTCACAACTGACACAGTTTCACACCTGAGAGCTGCCTGCTCTCTCTCCTCATCACTGCCACAGGGCAAAAACTCCCTCTGACACTAATTGGAGAAGGGACTCCAAATTGCTAGAGGTGTCCATTTGGCCTAACTACGTGTAACCTCCAATTAAACCCTTGAAATTTCACAGCCATGTTTCTGACAGGGGATGCTACACAGGATGAAGGCACAAAACACACTAATTCTCCTTTCAGCACATCAGGGTAACTTCTGATGGCATGAGAAAAGCTTTGTCTCTGTGCTAGAAGAGACCCAAAAGTACATCTACCCAAAAGTGCTGTTCTGCAGGAGCAGCAGTGCTGTAAATCAGGATTGCAGGTCCTTGGGTCCATGGAAACCAGCTCACGTAAGGGAACACTACTGTAAGATGCTTTTATTATTACATCCTTTCCACCATCTCCTCCAGGAGACATCAACAATGGAAGGTCACATCAATCTCATGAAAATCTGGGACAATGACCATGGCAGAAACTCCCATGGGATAGGAAGCATCACACACAATGAAAATAATCACAGAGTGGGAAGCAAAGACTTGCAGGTAACACATCAGTGAGTCTTACTCCAAAGGACTGTGGAATTCCCATCCCCATCATGTCTCCCCTGTATTCCCACTCTGAGACACCTGCCTGACTTCTCCCTCCTCGTGGGAACAAGTCCCTGGCCTTGATGAGCAGTTTAAGCCACAGCTCTGACATCACCCAGTGAAACCAGCACCCCAGGGCACATTTAAACACCTTTATTCTTTTCTAGCAAAACTCTTGGCTGCCTTGACTGCTGCACAGGAGCCAAACAGGTGTGACTTTTCATAAGTATCCTGGTCAGGCTGTAACTCCAGGTCCCACCCGGCACAACAGGAGAAGCGGAATCCCTTGTTCCAGCTGATTAGACACCGTCACGCTTTCCTCTCTTCAGGGGAAACTGAGTCCCTTCCGTCCAGCACATCACGCAGAATACCCTGCACTGCAGGGTTGGCATGGGGTCACACTCCCAAGCAGCCAGATTAAAGCTGTCAGCTTCTCCAGTGTGTGAGCAGCCACACAACTCACTCCTTCTCACGGTGTGCTCAGAGCTGGGAGTCCCCCAAAATCACAAAGAGTCCCTGGGATAAGCTGGGGGATGTAGAAATGACGAACACCTCTCTGACCTCTAAGATTCCAGTGTGATGCTTTAATAAAGGCAATCTTCACCCCCAAACAGCACCTAATGCCTTTGTAGGAATTAATGTGCAAGAGCTCATGGAAAAGGAAGGTTTCTTGTCCCTGATGTGCACAGCCTGCCATGCCACAGGATTGTGGGGAAGGTGGCAGGGACCAAAGGGACCTCAGCAGCACTACTAATTAAGCAGTGAAGAACGTACTACATCTTACTACAATAATATGACATTATAAACACTTTACTGCTCTTTCCAGACAAGACAAAGTAACTGGTCTTGTATCCAGAAAGAAATGCAGCTTAAAAAATACTTAATCCCATATGGGTATGAGAAATAACCCCATTTTGGATACTGCTCATTAAAAAAAAAATCTAAAGAGACTCAGTCTTCACAGGCTTCGAACATGTGTCTCCGTTCACTGAAAGTTGATGACTAAAATACATCTATTCATAAATTGGTCAGAAATCAGAAAAAAAAAAAAGACCTGTAAATTTTCATCCAGGGGCAACCAAATCAAGCTTCAGTACATAAAAAAAATTCTGACACCACTCAGATTCTTAATTCCTGCACCAACCGAATTAAAACATATCTTTTAGAAAGAGATCACGTTTTGGCTAAAACATGTCAAGCAATGGAGAAAATTAAAATGCCCCATAGCTGTGTTATAATAGAAAAATCTATTTCTCATAAAGAAACTTGCCTCATAATTAATTCAAGCAATCAGATGAGAATTTTTGCCTGGATTTTGTTCTAATGGATTGACTGATGCTTTTTAAATTGCAATTAGAAATCTGAGGAAAATTAATAAAAATATGATCTTCCAAAGTTCCAGGATATACTTTTTTAGAGATACTTTTTGCAGTTTTATCTTCACTTCTAGCTCTTTTTGAAGAAGCTATTAAATGGAACAAAAGTTCCGTAAAATAGATAAAGAAACACTTGCAAAAACCCCACTACTCATTTTCTTACAGAAAAAAGCCTGCAAACACGAAGTCTGGCAAGACTGTCCTGCCCTTCTGTGGCTCCCAAGGGCTGGGGGCCCTCAAGAGTGATGCTCCTGTGTGCTGCGGATGTCACCCAGCAGGTGACAATCAGAGCAATAGGCAAAGCCTCTCAGACCTCACAGATGCCTCAGCATGGGATGTACATCCCTACAAATTTCTCCTGTTTAGACAACATAACCTGACACCTATTTTTCCCCTAAAAAATGTTGAATGCAGTCTTGGAAATTCACATGAACCAGAAGCTGCAGGTTTGGGCCCAATCTGTACAACTGCCTCAAACCACATGTTCAAAATCTTGGTTACAACCAAGCATTTCTGTAATCCTTAATACCTAATTTAATAGCAAGTCCAAAGCTTTAGTCAGACGCCGAGATTTGATGGACTTTCCCCCGTAACCACTAAGCCTCGGAATCAAAACCCAGACAAAAAGCCCTTCTAGTGCTGGGGCTGTGATATCCCCTGTCCCACGGGGCTGCAGTCTGAAAGGACCAGGAGGGCAGAGAGTGGGGAGAGAAGGACTGATGAATGCAGATAATACCCTGAGCCTGTCATTTCGGGGTGTATTATTTTAGAGTGATGCAGGTTATGATTTGATCTTAGATTAGCTGGGTAGAAGGAAAGGGACAGCTAGCTGGAAAGGAGGAAAATTAATCGTCCAGCATTTGAAATACAGTGTTTACAATTGCTAAAGAGAAAACGCATTTCAATGAATCTCATATGTACAGGATAATAACTCCATAGATAAACAGAGTGGCCTTCCACGTGCAAATTATTCTTGCAAATGTCCCTTCCCGAGGGCAGCTTCCCGTGGGCAAACATCCCCTTGCACGCATCATCCCACACCCCAAGCCTGCTGCCAGGAGCAGGCAGCGGATCCTGCCCTGCCCTCTCCCTGCCTTCCATTCTCCGAAATGATCCTGCGGCTCCAACAGGAGTGCCCGCACCCGGAATCTCTGCTTCAACACCAGAATGTCACCTTCCACATCTCCTCCCAGGCTCTGCCACAGGATATTTCTCCACGGCAGACGGGAACAGTGTGTGGATATATATTGAATTAAGGGATCGGCCACGATCTCACCCCGCCGCTGCAGACCTCATCACCGGGTTAGCTCTTTGCCCCCAGGTGCTTTAAAAGCGGGTTGTCCTTTCTGCCCAAGGCTGTGGTCTGCAGGGCGAACGTCTCCTGGCTGAAAGGGTTTACGGACGCAACATCTCCCTTCACGGCCCTGATCTGCACTTCAACAAAGGCTTACATTTATTGTCTTCCTTCGGATTTAATCTCTAAGCAATTTGCAGAATAGGGATGTAATTAGCCACAGGCTGGACTGCTCCGCTGGGTGCTGGGTGAAGGCAAACTCACCGAGCACGCTGCTGGGGACCGCTGTGGGCTCCACTTACTGGAGAGCCACCCTGACTCCCTGGGCATCCTATTCGTGTTTTACGGTTTGGAGGTTTAGTCCTTTTATTATTTGGGGGTTTAATCCCAGAGTGTGGCATCATGCAGGAACTTGCCCCCCTCAGCAGATGGAGACACCCCCACCCTCTCGCAAGAGGCGGCGCAGGGGCGAAATTCTCTCACCGTCGGTGATCTCCATCTCGTAGGGAGAAGGTCTCCGCTTCACCCGGTTGCTGCCGTACATGGAGAATGAGTCCGGTTCTCCGAAAAACCCGCTGCAAAGAAATGCAGAGAGGCCGTGAGGACACACCGACATCCCCCGGCCCGGCCCCGCGGTGGGGGGAGCGTCCGGGGCCGGCGGGAAGCGGAGCTGCTCCGTGACCTCGGAGCGAGCTCACGGCTCACGAAGCCGAGCCCGGGGTCGTGCGGTGACACCACACGCGGCCAGGCGGGGACACGCAGCGAGGGACGCCAGCCCGGCGCGGGCAGGGGGATGTGAGCGGCGTGGGGCGTCCAGGCTTGCGGCTTAGGGCAAAATCCACCTCATTCCCGGGACTTTGTGCTCCCCGCAGGCGGGCACGCACGTCCACCAGGGCCAGGTCCGCACGGCAGCTTTCCCTTGGAAGGGAGGGAGGGTCCGTCCCCGCACACCCCCGGGCTGGCTCAGCTCCTGTCAGAGCCTCTGCCTTTCGCTAATTTGCGGGAGTCGTCAGAGAACAGAGAGAGCCCGGGGAGTTCCGAAGAGCTAAACCAGTTCTCGTCCGTTTACTGACGCACCCCTTCGCTCTGCCCGGGACTTTACNAAGCGACCAGCCCCGCGCGGAGGAAGGGATGCTGCTGCTTCTGCCCCCGCATCTCCGCCCCGCGCCTCCCGCCGCCCCGCCACCGAGCGGGACATCCCCGGGATGGGATGGGATGGGATGGGATGGGATGGGATGGGATGGGATGGGATGGGGGACACACGGACCTGTTGATGGTGGCCAGCGGCTGGCCCAGGTTGTAGAGCATGGCCCTGCCGTGGGGCTGCAGCGGGAGCGCGGGGGGGCTCAGCTGCACCATGCGGGCCTCGCAGGCGGCCTCTGCGGCGCGGCACGGCT
>VZTE01005518.1:3447631-3471073 GCA_013397775.1 Eulacestoma nigropectus | reverse complement strand
AAAAAAAAAAAAAAAGGAGAGGGTGGATCTCGTGGGTCCGGATTGCCAGAGATCAGTGGAGGGAGAAAGGTGCAGGGGAGAGGGAAGGAGGGGACAGCACCCCGGGGAGGCCTCTGTGATAGGGGACAGCGGCCACCCCCTGCTCCCCCCCCTGCCGCCGCCGGGAGCCGCCGCCTCGCACACGGGGCCACAACGAGCGACGGCCATGGCCCGGCGTGGAAAAAAAAATAAACAGAGAAAAAAAGGCGTGAAAAAAAAGTGCCCTATATTTGGGGCGAATTGGGCGGTTTTTTGGACACTTTGCAAGCCCGATCTTCCCGGGAGGAAATCACAGACGGGGCCGGACACGGGGTTGTTTTTCTCCCGATGGGCTCGCACGAAGCGGCGACGGCGGCGGCGTTTCTCCCACGTCCGGCTGGAAAATTTAATTCCTAAAGGGGCAAATTAAATTCCTCAAGGGGCCGGTTACCGGCCGCGCTCCCGGCCGAGGAGCCGCGACAGCCGGCACCGGGCGGGCGCGGAGTGAGCCCGCTCCCTGCCGCCCAGAGACAGGAAGGCGAGGCCGGTTCACCCCGCCAACGAAATTACGAAAAATTAGGTTTTCCCCTTCGTAAAAAAAGAAATCATCTCGATGGCGTCTATTCTAGCATTCGTTAAAAAACGAAATATACAAAACCGCAAAGATAGCAGCAGTATTTTGCCTTAAATTGGGGTGGTTTCGTTTAGAAAAAATGGAGGGGGGGTATTAAATCCCCGCCCGCTGGTTTCTGCTCCGCAAAATCCTTTTGTTTTCCAGCAGCCGATCGGCAGGAAATTTCCAACCCAAAAGCGCACCTCTCCCGCCGGCCCTTTGTAGGAAAATCGCCCCAAAGAGAAGGGGCGGGAGGGAGCGGGATATCGGGGACCCCCTTCTCGAGAAGAAGCGCTCAGGTTCTGGCCGCCGGCCGGGCCGTGCCCTTGTGTTTGTCCCTAGGGAGAGGCTGGGGGCCCGCGCCCTGTGGGTGCTTCTCCCCCGGCGCCCCCCAGCCGTCACCTCGCAGCCGCAGCCCGAGGGTCCCGGGGCGGTCGGGGTGCCGCACCCCGCAATTTCGAAGGGGAAAGCGTATTCTCCTCCTCGCCCGCCCCGCATCAAAGAATAAAAAAGATTAAAACCCAACCGCGGAAAAGATTTTGTGTTTTTTTCCCTGCTCGCCTGTCTCTCACGTGGGGCAGAAGCCCCCCAAAGCCCACTCGCTGCCCTCTGGAGCCCCCCAAAACCGCATCCCGCCGCCCCTAGCGCCCAGCCCTCTGCAGAGCCGATTCCTCTTTACTCACCATTTGCTTTTCATTGGGAAAAGTGAGTGGAGCCATTTTGTGGCCTACGCATCGCGGCTATATTTGTAGTAAGTGTTGGGTGGCTTCAGCTGGGTAGGCTCTAATTCCACATCACGTCCAGTTTCCTATTTAGTATGGAGAGCGGAACACTACTGCAATGTGGCCGAGAGAGATAAAACCCCAGCAGTGGCCCGCCTGCCCTGATAAGCTTCTAAACCCATTATTTATGAAATGATTCATTATTATTTGGCAATTTTATCGAAGGAAAGCGGAAAATTATTGCAGGGATATGCATAGGAATAACTCCGGAATGCATGCCTTCTAGCTTTTTATGTGTGTGTGCTTAGATGCTCTTAAAAAGACACTGGAAAAAAAAAAAAAAGTAATAAAAAATTGCACTGTGGCTGCCCGCATCTGAATAGCGATTCTTTATTTTAGTCCTCTTGGAGGTTATTATGCCCCTGGTTTTCTCCCCCCTCCCCCTTTTTTTTTTATTATTATTAAATATGGAACACCTACTCCGTTCTTAATTAAATTTAATGAGCCAAAATAAATTGCTGCAGATGTTGAGAGAGGGGGAAGGGGTGTGGGCTGCTTTGGGACAAGAGGAGGTAAATAAAGCACATCCAGAGGAGACGTTTTGGAGAAAAGCGGTCCCATCCCCAGCCTTCCTCCCCCCACACTGTGTATTTTTGCTGAAGGGCTGAATTGTGGCGAGCTCCCTGTCTCGTCTCCCGTTCTGGGCTGGGAGGAGGCCGAGCATCCTAGCCGAGGATGGGGGCTGCTGGGGGATACTGGGGAGTGAGAGGAGCGGGTACCGAACCGGCACCACTCGCCCTGGAGAAATCTGGGATGTGAGCGGCAGACCCTGGAGGACAGGGGCTTGGGGAAGAGAGAAAAGGGACCTGGGTCGTGCCGTAGCAGTGCGGGGCAGCCAGCGGGGCTGGGGCCGGGCTGAGAACCCCGCGGGGGCTGGAGCTCGGGGCCGGCTGCGCGCCCCGTCGGGGAAGGGGCTCAGCCAAGCCGCGGCGAGCTCCGGCCCGGGCGGACAGGGACCCCCGGGCCTGGCCAAAGCCGCCGTGCCCCCGGAGCGGCTCCTGGGGACGGGAGGCGAGCGATGCGGCGGTGGCGGTGCCCCGGAAACCTCCCCAAAATGCCAGAGCCTCCCGGCATGGGAGTGGCTGGAGGGTCCCAGATCCGCTCCTCCGGGCACCCACGGGTAACGCGGCCCTAAAGGCAGCGGCGGGGAGCGGTTTTGGACAGCTCGGGGGCCGGCCTGCGCGGGAACCCGAAAATCAACGAAATCACCCCCGGCGCGGGGCGGGGGGAAGGGACCCGAGCTGAGCCCCTCCCGGGACACCCCCCGGTCCCCTCTGCGGGGCTTGGGCCAGGCGGCGACCCCGGCCCTGCGCGGGGCCCGGGGCTCAAGCGGCGGCGAGGCCCGGCCGCACCTGCCGTGCGTGAGGGGGCGGCGGGGCCGGGGTGCGGGGGTCGCTATTGTCTCCCCGCCACCTGCGCGCCCTCCCGCAGGGGGAAATGCCGGAACTGTTATTCTTCCTTTCACTCCTTCCCCTCAGCCTCCCGCTCTGGACGCGGCCGTGGGAGAGGTTTCCACAAGCCCCGGCCTCTCCCCCCGCGGCACGGCCGGGGCCGGGGCCGTGTCCCGGCCGGCAGGAGCCCGCACGATGCCGGCAGCGTGCGTGGGGCGGCGGGGCAGGGACGGTCACGACGCGCCGGAGAGCCCGCCGTGCCTCCCGCCAGGAAACACGACCATTTTCGAGCCGGCTCCTCTCACCGACAGGAAGCGTTAAAGATAGAACAGCCGGGGCTGGGCGGGGGAGATTAGGAAGCCGAGCATCTTCTGAGCACCGAGGGCCGCTGCGGGGCCATTCCCAGCCGTGCCTGCGCCCGCTGCGGTGGGAGCCGGGGCCGAGCTCAACCCACCTCCGGGCCGCATTTTTACCTCTTCAGCGAAGAGGGATCAAACGCTTCAGCCAGGTTCGGGAGCACCAAAATGATCCAGCGTAAAGCGGTCAGTGATGCTCCGAGCAGGCCCAGCACCTTTTCAACTAGCACTATAAATACCTTCCCTTAATCACAATAAAAAATAGCTAGAAACAATAGAAGAAAAAAAAACCCAACCAAACAAAAACCGAATCAATAAAGCCTTAATGTTGCCCCATTAGCCATGTCATTGCCTGATGAGCCAGCTCTACAGCTTGGGCCCCAGTGCTCAGTTAACAAAGCCAGACCTGGCTTTCCATGTGTTTTTTACCTCAAATTGCAGTAGATGCTTCAGGGGAAAAAAAAAATGTCCAGACATCTTGAAATTACTCAGCACCACACTATGAAAGGAAAATTCTGCTTAAAGGGAAGGGTGTTTTGTGTTGTTTTGGTCCAGTAAATTAACATTTTTCTTGCTTGGAGGTTGCTGTCGAGGATTATATGATTTGTATAACTTATTATAACACCACACCCTTGTCCTGAGATGTGTGCAAGTAGTTTGGCTTTTGTTTTCAAATTGTTTCTAGCCCTTGAGCATTTGAAGAAAGTCTTTAAAATATTAACCAATACAACTGTCATCTTCCTGTATTTCCAGACATTTTACAATAGGAAACAAAGAACAAAACCCTGCAACAATAGCTCAGAGGTATGAATTGCCTCATTCATCTCACTGGAATGTTCAAAAACATTAACTATTTTTTGACTGATTCAGCAGAAAATGTGCTGGCAGATAATAAGCTTATGCCTGATCGAGGGGAGATTCAGGGACTGAGAAAGGTTTTATTTTTCAGCACAGCAAAGTAGCACTTTTCCTGAAAGGAAGCAAATATCCTTGTTGATGGAAGAGGCTGCGTGAGAGAAGAAAGGGAGCTGCCGCCTTCCTCTCTCTGTACTGGCTTCAAAATGGCACATGGCTTATCGCAGTCCAATTCTGTAATAAATTAATTAGCAATTAGTGCCCACTCAAACACACCATGAACTAACACTGCAGTCCTTAGGATTCAACTGGGAAAGGCCCAGGATTTCAGTGGGGGGGTGTTTTAATCTCCAGTTTAACACTCAGAACAGGAAAGGCAAGGTCAGCACCACTGGCTGAACTGCTGTTGAGACAATGCCATCACTAAAACAAAGTTTGTTCCAACGCCTGTTAGAGAATGCTGATGCACTAAAAGGCCGGTGAGAAAACACATGGCTCCACCATCATCCCACTGTCCTCCCACCAGGAATGGTGGGAATGGGAATGAATCACCACTTCCAGCCAAATTCTTCACCTTGTGCAATATCATCATCACAAGGTTATGGAAAAGAGCTGCTTCATTAAACAGACTGTAGTGCTTGATGACAGAATATTTATGTGTTAATTCAGAACAAAGCAAATCTATTATTTCTGCTTACCTCACCACCCAGTATCAGATTCTTGAGGAGTTCAGTAGCAGGTGAACCAGTGAACTTCAGGTTAATCATTCTAACAATGACTGGGAAGCCACACTTTAAGAAGTGTCTTAAATAAAGGCAGCATTAGACAGCTGAAGATTAATTTTTTTTAATGGAACCTTTGACCTTTATGAGCAGTATGTAATTTTAAATAAATAGAAAACATAGAGGTGAAAAAAAAATCACAAAAGTTTTAAAAGTGCCAGCTTTCCCCCCTTTCCTTCAAAGATTTCATGATACAGAGAGTTACATGTGCCATTTTGGCTGAATTCAAAATAATTTTATGCAAAGCAAAGCCAAAGTTACACTCCCTTCCCCAGAGACACAACCCCCACATACAGTAATCCCACCATTTCAACAAACTTCTAGAAATTAGTGCTTGAGCTCTGTTACCCCTGCTCTGCCACACACATTATCAGTGGCTCACAGTTGGCACAAACATGAAAAAGTCTGTTTTTAAAAAGTCAACAGAAAAACACTTTAGTAATCACCACTGTTAAAATTGTATTAAAAGTACATCTTGGGCTCAGGTTGATTCACCTTCAATATGCTTTAAAAATCACACCTAACTGTAAACAAAAGTGCACACAGATGGCAATGCTAATCAGCACTGCCTCAGCCAGGCACTTTGAGGTGGCTGTCCCTGAGCTGGGCTGAAAACTCAGTTCTGCAAGGTTTACATCGCTACAACAGAGTGACCTCTTCAAAGACAGCTGAATCTGTGGTTTCCTGTAGTCTTTTACAGAGAGGTCTCTCTGGTTTGAAGCAGTGGTTGCAGCCATCTCAGAGGATGTTCAGAACAGCTTTGGTAATTGCCTGAGTTGTTTCACATCAAGAATGGTGCCAACAGAATTTATGCTGTTTGACTGGTTTAACATTTCAAGAGTTGGACTATGCAGATTTCCACGGAAGGCCTGAGTATCTCCTTCATCGTTCCTGACAGGTTGTTCAGTGAATTCAACCCTCCCAGGTAACAATCCGGTTTTTGATTTTAAATCCTTTAGGAATTGAAGTGAGTTTTCATCTGCTTGATCTGTTCTGGGAGGAAAAACTTCATTTGTAGTATTTCTTAACACTGGGCTGTTTAATTCTGGTGGAGAAGCATTAGTAGTCAACTCTCTGCTGTGACTTTTTAGGTGAATGGGGAGTCTTCCATCCATCCTTTTGGATAATTCAGTCCGGTGGCTGAAGCTGTCCAACACAGGGGCACAGTTTTTGTCTGGCATGCTTTTGCTTTTAACAGTGCCAAAATTGCCATCTTGAGACTGCAGTTCCTCTTCATCTTCACTGCTGTCACTGCCTTGTATCAGCCCATATCGCTTCATGTACTTCTTGGTTGCAAAGGACATATTGTTGGGTGAAATTAAACTCAGACCCACCATGCTCTTGTCCATATTTGTTTGCAAGATGTCTTGGAAGGAGAAATCTGCAGGAGGATTTTGGCCTGAGCGACTGAGAGACAGTCGAGATAACTGATTTTCACTGAGATACTTGAGTGCTATGGCATTTGCTTCCATGCTCAGATCAACAACGTTGGGACACATGCTGACATTGGCAAGTGACATGGAATTTAATCCAGGCACCACTGCTTCAGGACTTATGCACGCCAAGATGCTGAAATAAAGCATCAAAAAGTCAGCTTAGCATTACAGGAAAAGCATGAATTTCACAATTTTGCTCACTGTACTGATTTCTCCTTTCTTCTGAACACCACAGCTCCATCAGGACTGAGATCATATTATCTGCATGTACTAAAAAGCAGCTGCTCGCCCTCACAGCATCCAAACACTATCAGAGGACAGATGATATTCCCTTCTCCTTCAATACAGAGCACCCTCACATGAAGAGCCACCCATCTCCAGCAGGTTACAGAGCTGGATTTGGTTTTAAAGCAGGTTTGAGCTCTTGGTCTTTTCTCACCAGTGAATGTGACATTATGTGTGTCTTATCCTACAACTCTGAATTCTACCATCCAACCCAAATTTTATAGCTAGAAATACAAGCCCAATGACTGAGACCAAGAACATCTTTTCCAATGCATGGTAATTCCAGGATTTTTACAGAAACTCTGACATATCATCTGTTTCCAGAAGCCTACAAGGTTCTAGTTTTTGAAGTATCTTCAAATGGGAAATGTTCATTTGTTCTGTTGCCTGGTACAGCAATTTCTTGTATATATATCGAGTGTTTAAAGACTGAAAGAACAAGCTCTGGTACACCAGTAATAGTTGTAAGCCACTGCATTTAGTTCACACATCATATACTAGTTCACAAACCCAAGCTCCTCATATTAAGAATTAAGAGGCTTCCTATTTCAGTGAGCACAAATTCTGAAGTTTGTCCAGGGAGAATAAACTGGCTCAGAACAACAACCACCACTTATGCTATGGAGCTGCACTGTTGTTTCCTTCTCTACTGAGCTGTAGACCTTTTCTCAGAATTGTTTATCAGTCTTGAAAGTGGCAGAAGGAAGAACTCCACCCCACTCCCCAAGCTGGAAGAAAAAAACCCCAAGAGTTCCAGTTTTGCCTTATGGGTTCCCATGTTAGCATGTTATTGACATTAAAAGAACACTGACAGACTCTCCAGCCAGGAAGGTAGTCCAGAAATTCCAGAAAAACACCCAATAAAATACAAGTAAAAAGAAGAGAAAAGAGGTTAGAAACTGTATGACTGGAAACAGCTTTTGACACATGGCTGAAGAGAAGATTAATTAGGAGGTGGTTAGATTTTTTGTTTACATAACAGCTACATTCTAGGATCAAGAAGACAATAAAGATGAAAGTGAAGCTGAAGCAAGCAGTCAGCCTATGCCTACACAGCTACACAAGTAAATTCCTGTGCCTAAAAACCCTCCTTCAGAAGTTACTTCTGTTCCTTCCTCTGTTTCAACAAGGCTATTTTCCTCTCCAGCACTTTCTCTGCTCAAGGCACAACACCCACAGTAACAAGCAATTAGGACAGAACCAGTTTTGATCAGATACCAAAGCCACAATAACAATTTCACATATTCTGGTAAAGTGCAAGACAAAGGTTAAGAAGCAATGACAAAATACCCAGCTGCTTGAATTCAGTCTCCCAAGTCCAGAGCTTCTCTGGAATACTTTGACACAGACCAGAGAACTGCCTAAAGCTTCCTTGTTATTCTAGGGAACTGCATGCACAACGCTTTAAGAATCACCAGATGCTCTAACAGCTAGAGCTACTTGTGTTATGTTTAAACAATCCAAGTTTTGCTAGCAGTGCTCTTAAACCTGTCTGAAATGCTCATAGCATGAGCCAGCATTTCAATTTTGCAGAAAACATAGATCAAGTTGCACTCAAATCCAGCAGCAGAGTCTTCTCTTGACTCATTGAGCCAAATCTTCATTTTCAGTTGGATCTACACATTACTATTCAAAACCACCAGTATTTTACCTGGCATTCTCCACTTTGTGTGTATTTTCCTTCATATTGCCAGGTGAGTCCACTGTCACTCCAAGACTCCTCAGCCGTTTGAGTGTGGCACTAATGACACTCTCTTTGTCCACCCCTCCTGTGTCAGTCTCTGAAGCCACTTCTGCTCTATCATCAATATCCTGATACTTAGGACCATCATCATTAACAAATCCTGATTTTAAAGGCAAGTGATCTTGCTCTTCTGAAGACTTCAAGAGGTGGTTTACTTGGCCCTACAGAAAAAGGGAGCAAAGACCACATGGCAAAAACATCATGACATGCAGGAGCTGTCAAATACCAAAATCCTGACTTGTTCTTACACAACTTCAAATACAACTCAATGGATTAATAGCTTATACTGACAAAGAACACAAATTCAGATACAGTTCAGATGCAATCACTTAAACTTACAGCAGTGTAGACAGACACTGGAACACCTTACACTTCAAGCTTTCTGTAAGAGTCTGTTCTGAATTTAAACACATCACATACTGATATTCTTCAAGATTAAAATATCTGCCCTTTAAGGGACTTGAAGGTAAAATGCTGTGTTATTTTAAAGGCCACTAATTTGGGAAGTTATCAGCTTATGTCTTTGAATTAAAGAACTACTATTTATTTGATAATAGACAGTACTCCACGTATGCATGAAAAAAGTACAAAATAACCCCTTTAACATTTTAAAAAAATGGAAGAACCAGAAACTTGGACCCTTCTGTAGAGCATAATGCGAATTTGAAAACCACATGCAGTTTTCATTCATGCCAACACCACATCGTAACTTCAGCAGGGTGCTGTTCCGACTGTTGCACTCAGTGCAGAATATAAAATGTGTATGAGTTACCAGTAAGTCCTGGTAAAGCTTCTGCTCCTCTGAGGGCTGGGGAGGCAGCAGCGAGGAGGGTGGCTCAGAGCTCTGCTCACTTGTTACCACCACCTGGCTCCTGGCTCCCTCCGATGGCTCTTTCTGTAAAGACACACCGACACTTTCTTCCAAGGATGAACCACGAACAATTGCCTGGGAAACGTTTCCAGTTCTGGAAGAGAACACCATGATAGCTACACACTTCCTTGAAACAGCAAAAGCATCATTACCACTACATGTACTTTATTTTTCATGAACATCAGAGGAGGAGAATAATCAAGTACTGCAAACAGATCCTAAACATTTTAGCTTGCCTGCTGCTTGAGGCTTTGCTCCTTTCTGCAGTCCCTTTCTCTCAAAAGTAATTTGAGGACTGAGGAAATACACCTCCAAGTGTACAACTACAACAGCCCCACTAGCTTTTCAAAAGATGATTTGAAAGTGGCAATGGCATCTCTGGACTAGTCAAAACTCAGTGGCACTCTATGACTTAACCCTAAACAAGATGAAAGGGAAGTTACAAGCCTTTAGGAACAAATACCTTCCATATGCTCTGACACATGACTTTTTCAACAAGCTGCTTTCACCAAGGTACATAACTTATCATGGGATTCCTGTGGCAGTTTAAAAACTTCTCAAAGACAGTTACAAGTACACACATGCATACTGAGTATCACAAACTGAGAACAAACACCTAGTTGAATTATTTTTCAATAAGAGATGTGAAAGAAGAGCTATAAAGGGTAAAAAGGGTAAATACTCTGAATGAGTTACAACACAATGCTCTGCACCCCCCTCAGTTGGTGTGTGCATGGCATAAGCCTTTGGAGACAAGACATATCAATACTACTATCATCCCAAGAAGACCCTTAAGCGACCCTCCTCCCCTTCCTGTTCCTCCTGAGGAGACAAGTGTAAGATAAGGGAATTTCAGAACTCAACTGATCAATTGCCTGTGTTGAAAGTGATAAGATTTAAACCACGTGACATATGAGATAGTCAATGTAGGTTATCAGCTACTGTTACACTAGCAATTATTCATCATTCCCAAAAATGTTCCCCTCCTCCTCCTCAAAGAAATTTGAGTGATGCTCTACATTCTGACTGTAAGATATTTTACAGCTATTTTACAGGTTTATGAATCCAAGTTGAAGAGAATCTTAAGATGACATTGTCCTAAAATACAATGTTCATAAGATTGATCTGAATCCATATTTGTGGTAGTAGTATATGTTTGCAGACAGTACTTTAATCAAGGACTGTAAATAGTTAAGTTAGAGCTTAATTACCATCAACTTTCTCAATATGAATATTTTAGAAACCTAATTTAACTGGAAAGGTATTCCCCCTCTTTTGGCTTTTTAAACTTAGGCAATATTAGATCACTAGAGTGCTAAATTGTTGAGCTATTCCTACGTGGAAATAGCGTCCATATAGATAATTAAAAATATTTTTAAAATAATTTCCCAAATTAGCCTTAGATTAGTCACTGCACTATGAAGAATCTGAACTTAAAAATAATTACATCAACAGCAGTGAAGTCAGTACCTGCATGCATCACAACAAAGTAACTAGGCATAAAATAAAGAGAAATTCAGGGAACAGCCACATAATCATAAACTCCTCATCCCAAGCCCCTCAGAACTGGAAGGGTTCTGAATGGTGACAAGGAAAAGCCACTGTAGGAAAACAACTGACTACAGCAGCATCCCCTTTTCCAGCCAGGATTTAAGGTAAGAAAAGGAATGCTGCCAGCACAGTGCATGCTTTTGCAAGTCAAAGGCTTTTGCCATCAGCTGCTGCTGATACGTAGGTGAGCTAAACCTGCATGACTGATAAATGCAGACTCTAAGGGCAACTGTGTTTTGGTGAGCTGTACAATTCGAAGCATGATTAAAAAAATCAAGAAGGCAGAGAACACAACAATTGAAGTCAGACTATTTATAACTCCTGAAGAAAAAAAATATTACAGAAGTAATAACTTACGTAAGGCAGTTCAGCCCATTATGTGAGTACAGGGTGTCTCTGGTTACTTACTGGGGAGTGTTCTGATTAGATCCTTCTTCCACAAGGTGAATACTCTCTACAAAGCTGGGCATGTCAACCACCCTTAAGGAAGAAGCAATACTTGTATTACTTGCATCTTGCTCAGCATTAATTGAAATGCTTATGTCCTCCTTAGAAATCTCTCCATCTTCTTTTTTCCCTTGTGGTATGGAGTTGCCTTGTTTTTCTGAGGCTGTATTCCAAAATAAACTAGCACCTAGGACAAAATTAGAGATTTAACTATTTAGGAAAAGTCATTACTTTCTTCTGAGACCCTTTGGCTTTGTATAACTAGAAGAATAATTTTCTCCCGTTCATGTTTCTTCCACCATTTGAATCAGCTAAAAGTTGCCAAAACATCATTCAAGTCCTAGTTTCTTCCAAAGAATACTTGATGAAAGGAAATGGTTGTATTAAGGCATTTTAATGCATTGACCTTGAGCATGTTTAAAAGTTTCCTCCAGACTAACCACAACATTTCCATGGATTTAACAGGAACCAATATGTTAATATGCAGCTGTACAGATACAGCTGCACAACTTGCCTAAATTAAAGCAAATACATTCTCCTCTTCATGCATGATTTACAAACAACATCAATAATATATTTACTGGAACACTATATGGCATAGAAGCTATAAATCAATTAAATCAAATGAGATGTGGAGTTATGTTTGAATAAAGACATGATTTTAAAAAGAACACCTTTCTAAAGCTATTGGAAAAATAATTCTTTCAGTGATGGCAATCAAAGATAACAGTAACTCCAGCCTAAACTTGCAAATAACACCTCAACAACCTAGGTGTTTTTCAGATCCAGGTGCATGTTTGCATAGCTTCAGCATATCTGGAAAACCACGCCCAAACAAACCACAGAGACATCCAGAAAAAGGGGTGCCAGTCTGTTTTAAAAGAATGAAGCGTTACCTGTGCTCACAGCAACGCTCACACTTGTCCTCTTGTGTGATCGAGGTGAGGTCTGTGTTTCCATGGAAACAAGGTCCCCTGGCTTCTCCGGCTGCACAGCCTGGCTGGCAGCTCCCGGCTCCGAGGAACCCGCCTGGTGAGCCTGCGCTTCCAGTAAGCGTTGGATCTGTAACAGTCATCACAAAGTTAGGATTTGGACAATAAAATATAAGCTATAACAGGCAAAAGTGAATTACTAAATTGGGTTCTGCTAAGATCTGGATTCAAGTCCAAGCTGCGCTGCCACAGCAGTCTGAACACCTTCCAGCTCTCAGCAGTGCACACAGCATAAATCAAAACACCAATTTTGATGTTGGCAGAGCTAGTAAAGAAGATCTTTAAGCACGTTGGCAGAGGCAGCACCAAGACAACTTGGGTAAAGCCTATTTGCACCACACTTGCTGGAAGTATTCCTTCCCTTTCATTCACATACAAAGCCTATTAACTGACTTACCAGCCAAGCATTTACGTGCCAACTGTCCCTACACCAACTTGGTATTAATTACAAAGCTAAGCAATTAAATGATAAAATTAGGGTTGCCAGGCAATCTTCTCTCTAGGATTTTCATCCACCCTGTTCACCGATTAGTTTGCAGCTCCAGGGAGAAATACAGTAACAGTGAAAGCTGCAGTAAGGAGGGGTTTCCCTCACGCATGACCCATGCTTTGGGAGCTTGATTTCACATACAGGAACTATACCAAAAACATATTCCAGCTGTAATCTTCCAGTTTAAGTACCGCAAACTTCCCTGTTTGTATTGTTCATCACCAGCAGCAAAACTTAGACTTGAGCTCTTCAGCCCCAAATCACACCCTGCAAAATCCAGGGCCAGCAGGTTGATCAAGGGACTGGTATTTTGAAGAAACTTAACCTGGTGAGGCAACAGAACTCAGCGAGACCCCCAAAACCCAGTTTTCTAGCACAGCAACAAAGACCTGATGAATCAGGAATTGATGCAGACAACTGAAGTTTTCAAGGCAACAGCTCAGGGAGCTGCAGGCTTGAAGGTGGACAAAGCAACATGAGAACCTTCTGTGTTTCATCTGTATGTTTACAATAATTCCAAAGCCTATAGCCTAAGCAGTAGGTTTGTTGTTTTTTTTTTTTTTTTTAACACAGCGAAGCATGTATATAGAAAAGCATTTATACAGAAAGTGTATCAGTTTGCATTAAAAACAGTTAACTATAAAGAAACCTTCATGTTATGGAAATACCATAAAAATACATGCAAGATTTAATTAGATGTGAGTCAAGTAATTTTTATTTAAGGGACACCCATTTGTTGAGCCAATTGAGTCCCCTTCTCCATGCCCAGACTGCAGCTGGTATGACAGGCTCCCTCGTTCCAACATGGATAGACAACAGTTAATTTAATTCCTTTGGCAGGGGAACTATCAAAGCATAATCACTAAGAGGGCAGAGGAGGAAGCTGACATTTCCACAAACCTGAGCTTGAAGTAATTTGAGTTGTCTGTCTTGCTCGGTAAGAAGCCGGTATGCATCTGGAGATAATCCCATCATTCCATTATCTGATCCTGCTGCAGGAGCAGGCGTGTGCAGGCACGGGGAGTGGGCTGCACAGCACTGTGGACTCGAGGGGCTCGCACTTGATGGCACCCTTATTGCAGGTGATAAGCCATTGTCAAGAGAACAGCTCCCTGTTTTCCCAGGATATCTCATGTTTATAGGGCTGCTTGTGGCATATCCTGGGCTGCAGCAAACATTCGGGCAAATGGTATTTTGATGGAAAACTGCACAAGGATTTTGCTGAGCCATCTCCGATTGGATTTCCACTCCGTGTTTGGGGCTCATTTTACCAATTCCTTGCCATGAGTTTGTGGGATTATACTGGAGAGAAGCAGGACACTGACAGCTGCATGTTGGACAGCAAGGTGGCACTTGAAGTGGCACCTGCACGTCTGGTGGCTGTCTGCAGCTCTGTGGTGCCAAGGCAGAGCTGTGGAGGACTGGCTGTGTAACAGCAGGAAGCTGCTTGGAGCCAGATATTGATGTTCTCCTAACTGGAGGCTCTCCCTGTGGTGTGACGCTTTCAGGATTTAAAACAAGTTTTTCCGGTGGCTTTCTGGGGTGGTGCACAGATGTATCTGGAGAAGGCCCACTACAAGGGGTTGAAGGAGAAGATGATCCTGAACTTTTTCTTGATTGAGGGCAAGCCTTCTTACACTGCACCTGCTGCTGTAGGAGAGCTTGATTTCCTCTACAAGGCATTGAAGCTGGAATTTTCTGGTTTATAGGATTTGGTAATCGTCTCAAAGAGGGATCTCCCATATTAGCAGGAAAGTTCTGCCTGTCTTCAGAGTGCTGGCTGGGGTGACATGTAGATCTCATGCACCACTTCTTTCTAATAGGCTGATTTGGCACTGCAGGTAAACTTTTAGCATTTGAAGTCCCCACAGGCTTAGATGGTTGTCCTGATTCGATGAAACTCCCATCCAAAATAAGAGACAGCTCTGGCACTGAAGGAAAAATTCTGGTAACCTGAAGGGACAAGCACACACATGTACGATAATTTAAAAACATTGTCTGTTCCTTGAATGCAGAACTTCCTCAAAGAAAATGTTTTCATTTAAAATCAATATATGATGATGATCAGCTCCAAACCAACTACATGTTAAACACATTCCTAAAAGATTGGAGAATCTAGGTACAGAAAAAGCAGCAAGATCTCTAGGATCATTCTTAAAGGACAAAACTGCTTCCATACAGCACAATAGCCATGTCTGCCAAAGGAATGCTCCATGTGATTCAAGAGCACATTTCAGAATATGGATACTCCCCTTCTAGAAATAGACTAGAAGTTCCCTCTTACTTGTCTTAGACCTGGGGGATAGCTGCAATGGAACATATTTTATACACAACTATCACATCCTTCTAGGCCTATGCTGTACAAGGGCTGGTATTTATTGTATTTGTATACAATTCAGTAAAAAAAGGACAGAGCAGCAGATCTTTTAGGTAAATGAAATAAAAAAAACACAAAAGCTTGCTGTGCCTGTCTCAGACACTACAGCTCTTCCATTCCACAATAGTGAGACTCCTAAAGTAGAAACTACTCTCTCTGTTCCCAAATCATAGCACGTACAGGAATTAAAGCATCTAGAATCCTGGAAGAAGTGGCAGGTTAACTAGAGCAGGAGTTGGGACTTCCAGTTCATTTCTTCACTCTTTTCCCCTGCTAGCACTTTCAGACAGAAGCTTTACACTCTCCAGTTCCCTTACAATGAGTTTTGCTGCCTTAAGTGTCACATCTGAGACACCCAGAACAACTACTTATTTAGTTACCTGTTGACTCACTGGGTGAGGACTTGGAATTGGTCTGGGGGATAAATCCTCATCTTCCACACCAGAGTCGTGATCACTTGCTGACAACTTGCTGGGTGAAGAGCCTTGGGGAGGACTAAAACCAAAATAAATCAAAGTAAAAATGTTTGCTTGTCAGATTTGGCAGCAGTAACGTGAAACTTCATGTTTTTCAGTGTCATCTACAGTGCATAATTTTTCCAAGAAGCAGTTGCTATCCTTCTTCTCCCTGGTTAGCTGGGGAGTTCACCCAGCAAACAGTTCTAAGATCAAACAAAGAAAATACAAATGCTGCTTTTGGGCAAGGAGATACAAACCCTCCCTCCCCACAGCCTCACACAAACACACCTTTTAAGAGACATTCTAACAGCAAAGCACCGCTTTAAATTAAAAAGATAGGAGGTGCTACAGTGAAGATTGTAACATTGTTTGAAGGAAATTAAAGACCATCTTAGAATCATAGATAAAAATTTGATGGATAAGCCAGGTTCTTAAAAATCACTAAGTTTCACCCTAACCAGTCCTTGGAGATCTGAAAAGTAGGAAGAAAAAAGGAATTTTTACCAACTTAAGTAGATTTCAATTAGAGATCTGCTTCAAAGGACAGATCTCACAAAGCTTAATACAGTGAACTAAGCCTCATCAGTGAGGAAGCCTTTTTAGAAACAGCCACTGTATAAATTACAACCACCAGTACCAAGTAGTTTTTCTTGGAATACAGTCAGCTTGACCATCTTACTAGAAGAATATTAACTCTAGGAATAAACAAAAGCACATATACAGATTTTAATGCAAGAAAATGTATGCACAGCTAAACTGACACATAGCACAAAACAGATCCAAAACCTCAATAAATATTTCATTTTTGCGTATAAATGGCATCTGAAAGATTTACCTTTTGATTGGAAGTTTCTTGCAAATTCTGCTGAAGAATTCAGTTTCTGCATTTTGGTTTTCTGCACTCAATTCAAACTGGATAGGGCTCTTGTCTGCTGGTTCAACATTCTGGAATGAAGTGTTCCATATTTGTGAAGCACAAAACCTTCAAACTTTCAATCACTGAGGCACTACTCCCAAAGAAACAGCTTTAAGGACATTTATGTGATTATTTGGTGCTTGTCCTCTACTTTCAAATTTTTCACCACTACAAGGAAGCAGACAACTTCCCTTCCTGTTCAACACTGTTCCCCTACTACTCTGTAAAGTAGTTGGGCTAATTATAGCCATGAGCAGATGCTTCCTCACTGTAACTGCTCAGAGACTCCTCCAGGGCTGTCACCACGACAGGAAACAGCAAACGTTCCTGTACTGTTTCACACACCACAGCTGGGCAACTGCTGGAGACAACAGAAGTGAACTTCTGTGGAGAGATCTGTCATCTTCAGAAAGCTTAGTGTCCCTAGGCTAAAGGTAGAAGGCAGGCCTGAAAACAAGGAAATGCAGTTGGGAAGAGAACTGTGTAGACAGTACAGGACACACATTACACTCACTGCCTCTCTGGCAGAGCATAGCAGCATTTATTGAGCAAATTAACAACTCAACTTCAGGTTCTGCACAAGCCTAGGGAAACACGTAAGGAACTGATTTCCTAGAACTTCCTCAAACCTTACTAGCCATCTCCCAGACACGGTATCAAATTCTTTCAAAGAGTTACTTTGCACAAAGACAAAATTTGCAATTGATAAAATTTGATGAAATTAGTAACCACTAAATTCCTTTTTGCATTCAACTTCAAGCAAGGCACGACACTCAGCTTTGCTCTCCAAGAAGCATCACCCAGAGCAGCTGCCAGGTGTGGCCAAGGGGCACACAGCACACCACAGTAACAAATGCTATAGGAAGTCTGAGTCTCTGCTTGTAAGGCCAGAAGGTCACTAGTAGGAAGGAACACTAACCAAGTACAACACAGCACAGTCTATTTAAAAGACAGACCCTTAATGCTATTAGAAAAGTGAGCAGTGCTGACTTTGGAAGTCATTTCTCAATTTGAGGGACAAACTGAATTTAGAGTAATCAGTGGGAAAAAGCAGCTTTATAGAGCTACATTATTTTCAAACACTGCAGATCCATTTAGGTCACATCATAATGACTCCTTTAAGACAAACTATGAAGTACCACAATGCAGTAGGAAAGCAAGACACTTACTTTGAAGAGGTGAACAGTTTCATGGCAAGTTAGGATCTGAAACCCCAGCTCAGTCTGCCCACTGCATGGAACACACTCATAAAACTCCGGTTCCTTGTGTGTCAATGAATAAAGCACAATAAGAAAACTCCCAGATTCTGAAAAAACCCTAAAATAGAAGAAAAACACATCTTTAAACAACTTAAACAGGAAGAAGGCCCTTAGATTTTCAATACAGTGAGCAAATTGTCACACAGTTTAGCAAACTGGTAAATCACAGCATTCTGAGTGGTGCTGAGCTACAGATAGTGCAGATGGATTTATGACTGTAGCCACATGCAAGAATCAAAGAAAAGTAGAGAAATGGGAATAATTAATCTCCTTTGTATTTCAAACCTTTACAATCACTTAGTACTTTAAATGAGTTCCTGGAAGACTTCAAGCATAACACAGAAGAAAATATCTCTAAGAATGATATTGTGTTTTATTTCCTTTTAGCTTTTAATTGAAGATGCATTATAAAGACACTTAGAGACTTGGCTATCCCTAAACATTCAAAAAACATTCATTAGCAAACAGATTTTTTTTTTTTAAGGGAAATTATATTGAAGCTCTTTTTCTACAAGTTGAGAATAGTGAGTAACAACAATCAGCACTTAACACAAGTTCAAGGATAATGACAATAATGTGTGTTTCCAGGAAAAGGTAGAACTACTTTCAGAACAGTTTTTCTTTTTATAGCACTTGTAACATGCTTGTTTGTGGGGTGTTACATTTGTTTGCTCTTTCATTAAATAATACATGTGAGAGAAAAAGCAGTAGAAACAGGATGCTTGAAAAACACATTCATACAACTTCAAAATTATACTTACAGCTTCAGGAGTTAAAAATATATGATGCACAGATTAGGCAGTTAGCCTGCAGAGGTTAATGCTGTTTGCATGGTTCATCAAATCTCCCTAATCCACTTCCACGATGGAATCAGTGAAAGTTAATGAGAGTCAAGTATCTAACTTGCCTATCTAATAATCTAATTGGTCTCTTATCTGTGTTTGGACATATTTCAGTTGTTAAGGGAAAGAAGTCTATTTTGTAATTGCAGACACGTCTGTTCACCAAACATGGTTGTATTTCATACTTTAAAAACAACTGTGGTCAATCAGAAGTGTTTATGCATACAGCATATTTTAAAGTCTCATTTACCTGAGGTGCAGTTTTAAACTATAAACACCTGAAGTCTCTCCCAGCTTCCATACAAGTAGAACTTGGCAAATGTTACAAGTGAAAAGATGTAGACAATGAGGAGTGATTATTCACTAACATCACAATGAAAAAATACCCCAGGAATGCAAACACACTTACAAAAACCGAACATTTAACAGAAAGTCATAACAGGACAGCATAGGCTGCAAATCAATATGCTTCAATATGTTGGTCAGCCACAACCAGGAAGAAAACTTATCTCAAAGAAAATACCCCTAAGAAAAGTTCAAAACCAAAACCCCACCACTGTTTAAACTACTGTTTCCTGCTCATGGCTTCGTATTTAAACTAAAATGCAGTGACCTTAATGATATTAATGTTTACCCTCTTCTGACTTTGAGATATCAGCTCAGCTTTCCAATACTTTGGTCACAGAAAATTTTTGTGCAGAAGCCAAAACCAAAAAGAACATTTAAACCAGACAGCCTTATCCCCATACAACCTATAAATCACAGAATTTCCTCAAATATCTTTCAGCAGAGCCCATGTTGTCATGCATTTCTGTGGAATACTTTTTTAGGCAGCCAATAGCTTCTATGTTTTACCTATAAAAGTGACTTGCCTTTCTTGAATTGAAGAACTGAACAAATATCGCAAGCAACAGGCCCAGACTTGAGGACTACAGATATGAGTAACTCCACTCAGCCAACTAGAAATAAGAAAAAAATCTCATTAGAGACAGTTCTGTTACCAAGTTTCTGCTCTATAGTCCCTCGGATACATCTCAAATCAATGCGTGTAATAACCTGGACAAATACTTACACTCCAACTAATGGCAGAGCGTAAGCCTTGGGATCAGACTCAAGCAGCAAGAGCAATTTCCGTGTTTGGTCCATAGTAACATAGCTAAAAGAAAGCAGAAGTTGAGTTTTGTTAGTATTTTGGAAGGCAGTTTTTCAGAAAAAACATCCTGAAGAGACAAGTACAAGTTTAGAAAATACTGTAAGAAAAGAAGTTTGGGGGCGGGGGGGGGTGGGGATCAAAACCACTCTTACTCCACACACTTAAAGCAACTTCCCAGATTTTCGTCAATTCCCTGTGTATCAAAGAGTTATCAAGGACATATTATACTTAGTACTATTTGTAGTATTTTAGTGAATACTAGAATTAGTATTAATAACAAATCCAGAAGTACAAGTCATGTTAAATTTGAAGAGTAACCTTTAGAGATGCATCTCCAAAATTACATTCAGTTGCTTCAAATTATTTCCCTGATCTATCCTTAGTTCATCCTAATAAATTAGTTACCAGTCAGAATGATGACTCCCCAATACCATCTCAGAAGCACAATTAACAAAAAGAAGCTTTGGTTTGCATTCACCTGATTTTCATTGCAGGGCAAGCACTGACGATGTTTAAAAAGCTGGAAGCTCTTTATATTCATTATGTTAACTAGACGTGTGCTCCCCTGCCCCAGTAGGAAGATCCTTTCATTGAAGCCAAAAGCAAGAACTCCTATTGAACCAGTTAATGCTTTTGCTCCACCCCATTTCCTGTTTCTTCTCCATACCTTTTAATATACTTCCAAGGCCAGAAAATGTGTTATTTTTATGCCAGTTATTTTACTAAAAAGCGAAGTAGAATTGAGATCTCTCCCACCTACCCTTTAGGAAAGGCAACAAACTGACAGGCAACTTTGACAGCTTCAGCACCACCCTTTACTCACCCACATTTGTAAGTTCCTTGAACTTGTGCAATATTCATAGGACTGTTCAAATTCCTTGCTAGGGCTGTTGGAATAATTGGGACAGACCTCACAGGGGTGTATTCCAAAATATTTGCCACAGTAAGAGAAGCCCAGTGAAAATTAAAGTGTAGATTATCCAGGTTTTCTGTGAAAATAATGTGAGCTCTAACAGTAAGCAGTTTAGAAAGATCGAGAGATTCTTTACTGCACAGACTCTGCTGCAGACCCTAGAAGTAAGGAAAAAAAAAAGAGTTAAATGCATTAAATTATTTTCATATGATTACCATGATTCAAGATGTATTACACTAGGAACTCAAACCATTCATCACAGCTATAATTGCAACAGGTTCTAGACAAAAAGCCATTAACCCAGGTCTCCAAAGCTCACTGGACTACTGAAGATAATGAATAATGCAGAATACACTTGAAGATTACGTATGCACACCTCAGCATTGTTTTATGATGTATTAGAAAACCTGGGGTTACTTGAATTATATAAAAATTAATATACTAACAGACAACTAAAAGGCTCAAGCTGATCTGTCAAAGTTTTCTTACTTGCATTTAAGAAATTTGTAATTTAGCATGTGGATCGTGAGAAAGTTCAGATGTGAAGCAGGCTTAATTTGTATTATAAAATACACACTACAACAACTACAGGGAAAAGTCTACAGGAGTGAGAAGTATATTTAGTAGATTACATGTCTAAAGCAGAGCACAGAAGGAACAGGCACACATTTCAGCTATGGCTGCTAATCTACGTAGGGCTTTAGACGTTTTGGGCGAGTCACTTGCCTAGCAACACTTCAGCAACAACTGCCCAAATACTGCAACTCAAGAATGATAGTTTTGAGGGAAAAAGACAAAAAAGCTGTTTTCTCTTGTTTAAGTAAGTTTGCTGCAATCACTTTTTTTTTGCTGGTTTTGGTAGTTAGAGCAGCTAAAAAACTTTGGTCAGTCAGCAAGATTTTAGTCCAAGGTTAAAGACTGTGTGAGCCTTAAACACCTGTGAAGACTGATTTCAACAGTTTCCAACACACTTTTCAATGACACTCAAGCAGCTCATTTAATACAATTAACTACATAGTCTTGCTTCAGCCATAACCTTGCTGTGTTGGAAATCAAGCCCTGTGCACAGTCCAGTGTCCTGCCGAGCAGAGAGTTCATTGTTTAAAAGACCCAAAAGCCGCTAAGAGCTGCCTACCTTGAAAGCCAAGCTGATATCTTCAACACTGTGCACTACAATATTATCTGAACAAGGTCCCCAGGCGTTAACTGTACATGGAATCAAAAAGTCTCCAGGAAGGGATGCAGTTGGAATTTTGCCCGATCCACCAGCAACTTCTCGGCCAGGATCAAAGCGGTCTATTGTTAGCGTTATGCCTTCCCCATCTTCAAAATAAATAAATGAAGTTAGAGTCCAAGAGCAACAACTCAGGCTCCTTAATGACAGCTTAACCAACCAACCAATATTGCCTGTCTACCTCATGTTTAGAATTACCTTCATCTACTGCCAGGGTCCCAAGCAAAAAACAGGAAAATGATTTCTTTTCATTCTGCTTAGCATGGCGATAGGCAAGCCGCAAGGTTTTCTCCACCAGAGATAGTCTGGGGTTTCTAAAAAGAGAGAATAAGCAAGTTTAAGTCACAAAATCTTTTTAATGCTTGTTTTTAAAACGTATCACCTATCCATATGGGAAGAAAACAGAAAGAAATTTTAAGTTACTTTAGACTGATGCACCTTCAAGCCACTGGACTGTGTTACACAAAGGAACGGAAACTCAAATCTTTCCAGTGAAAGTTCCTATATACTTATAACAAATACACTGCTTCCTTTTCCTTTGGGCCTCGTCATACAACAGAATCAAAGGATAAAATGAGGCTTTGCATCACACAATCTGTAATTTATTTTAACCTTTAGCTTCCCCAAAAAGGCTACCGATACCTGTAATAGGTGATGTGTGCGCCAGTGACATTGCCCATGGGGACTGGGTCCCAAAGAGCACACTTGGACAGAGGGAAGCTGAAAGGGACCATCCTTTTGGGAACAAATCTGGGAAGATCACAGAGATAAAAAAATGGATTAAGGTACACAGTTATCTTACAATGTTTAAAAGAAGGAACAAAGGCATGACACAGTAAGAAAACCAAGAAACAGCTGTTGGTACTTTTTTTGTTTCAAGTACAGGCCAACAAAGCAGAAACTTTGTCCTACCAAGTTGTCAGAGCTACAAAGTCACCGTAAAACTTTTATTGTCCACCTGACAGTTTCTTCGTGGAACGCTGGAAGATGTGTAGGCCAAAATACAAGTTTGCAAATAAAGCTTAAGGAAAAGCTGCTCTGGATATAGTTTAGGGGGGGGAAAAAAAAGAGTTATCACTAATTAGAAGCTCCCATGGCATATAAAAACTGGTTGAGTAAATTTAACAATAGATCAGCTTCCCAAAGTCCTGTTTCAGTCTTTGGATTTCAAGCACTCAAACCACTTAAACTTCTGAAATAAAGCCCTGGTTTAACTCAAATAATATAGTGTGCAAAACTTGTAGTCAGACTTCAAAGAGCCCTGAAGAAATTATCATGTAATCACATTAACTTATTTACACCAGCAGGATTAGATTTTTTTTGAAGTGCTTAAACAAAGTAACATACAAAACAATTGACAGCCCATATCATTTGACAAATACCTCAATATCTTTTAACAAATAGGCAAGAAGCTTCTTTGTAGTTATCTCAAGCATGAAACTTTGCCAAGCAAAGGTGCTTCCTCTGCATTTCAACTTGCCAGGAAATAACTTTATTTTTAAGGCAGCACTCTAAGGAACTCAGCCCCCCTCTCGTGTTTCCAGCGGCAGCTAATTAATTCCCATTAAAAGCCAAATGCCCAAAGAAGCCTCCAACTTAAGTTTGTAAACGGGGAAATTTTTTTAAAGCCCCACTGTTTCCCCTCGACGAGCACGATGCAGAAACCCTCCGCCCCCC
>VZTE01005518.1:3409476-3446665 GCA_013397775.1 Eulacestoma nigropectus | reverse complement strand
CCGCTGTCCTGCTGCTGCAACGCCGCCGCCTCCTTCTCCTCATGAAGCCCGTCGTCGTCTTCGTCCTCGGCGGGCCCGGGGCGGGCAAGGGGACGCAGTGCGCTCGCATCGTGGAGGTGAGGTGGAGGGGGTGCGGGACTGCGCGGCCTGGCGACCCGCGGCTCCCCGGCCGCGGGGGGCCCTGTGAGTTATAGGATCCCTCTGTGGGGTCCGTGACCCTCTTTGGGGTGGTCGCTTGGGGGTCGTGTCCCGCTCTGCTCGGTGGCGGGACCCTCATCTCCCTTTCGGTCTGGTCTCTTGTCGAGCCTCCATCCATTCCTCGCCCCTTCGAGGCGATAAATAAAAATAACTGACCCACATCTCCCCCTTAGTGGGTGAAGTGGTGGGGCAGCCCCTCCGTTCCCTTCCAGGTCCTGTCAGGCCGCCTAGCCTTTTCCCTTCTCCTGCCTTTTCCCTTAGCCCCGCGGGATCACACCGCACTGCTGGGTCTGCCTGCGCTGGCAGCCACACTGGGGACACCACTGGGGTTTTTTCATCCGCTTTGGGGACACCCACTTGGCGTCTGGAGGCTGCCCCAGTTTCGGCCGGGAGCACCGACTGCCCGCTGTGCCTTGGCGGAGGGGCAGGACAGCGGGCCTGGAGAGGTTCCCGGCTGCCCGGGCGGTGCTGCCTTGTCAGGCCAGTCCTGCAGCCCATCCCGAGTGGGTGGCTCGGTACACGTCTGCATGGCCACGTAGGTGGCTGCGGGGCTGCCACCCGGATGCTGAGGCAGCCGGGGCTGTGGCCTGGGAGAGGACGTGAGGTGTCTTATAGCGATTGGGAATACGTGCGCTTCAGATGGATCAAGGTCCATGTCTTCTGAGGCCTGTCCCATGAAGGTTACAGCTGGTACAGCAGACATTGCAGGGTGTTGGCTTTTTGACCCAGTGCCATCTCAGTAAGTTGTGGAAGTAATATGTTAAAAATAGAACAAAATTATTATCTTTTTTCTGTGACTCAATATGATCGAGGTCAAAAGGTATCCTGATTCCGTATGTGATTCATCATGTTCCTTCTTTTTAAAGAGCCTAAGACTGACAGTATAATTTGACTAAACTTTCAGTTATATTATCAAATTTTCAGTTTTCCAAATACATTTTTTCTGGCCTTTTGAAACAGCAAATACCTAGGAAAGAACAGTGGATGATGCATGGTGTAGTACTGTCCTTTTAAACACCAGAAACCTCAGGGGTAATTACATTGTATCTAGGTAGATAATTACGGAAGTAGTTAGGGCTGAATGCTTCCAAACGTGTATATGTTGGATTTGAAACAGCTCTTTTATCTTTTTTTTTTCCTTTTTTTAACTGAGCAGTTGTGTATACTTTTCTTATTAAAAGCTATATAGGATTGAAGCTTATCCATACCCTCACCAAAAGAAATGGTTAAGAACTGTGGTGATGCACATGTTCCTGAAACTATTGGTGGGAAAGAACCCCAGAACTCCTGGAACAGATATGCTGTGTGTGTCCTCTGTTCTGGTGGTGCCCTGGGAGTGCTGTTACAGTTTATCCACGCTGCTGTTACATCCCAGCCCTCAGTGTTGTATAACTAAGTTAAGTGAATTTGGTCCAGACTAAAAAATGCCGTTATGACTTTAGTTCTGAAGGATTTAAACCTCAAATTACAGACTGGCATTCAAACCAGCATATTCATTAAATTAAATTGTGGCATGGAAGGTTCGTAGTGCTCATAAAGCCTTTTTGGTAAGGTCAAATTCAGCCCCTGGCACGTAGCAAGCAAATGAGCTTAAACTATAGGGGAACCTTGTAGGCTGTCATTAACGGCTCTCACTAAACCATTAGTGTAGCCTCAGGGCTGAAGTACCTTGTGTGGCTGCTGGCCTGTGTTTAGGAGGATAAATGCCTATGGCTGGATAGGCTGATATAATTGGATAAAGACCGCTTTATTAGGAGGAGTTAAAATGAGCCATTGCTACTCAAATTGTATTTCTAGCTAGAAAGGAAAGAAGAAAAACCTTGCTTGTGCTGTATTTATTTTCTTCTCTAAGGCTGGAAGGGGAAATCCAAATTGGAATAAATGCAAATTTGCTTTAATTCTGCTAATCCTGTTCACCACATGGAAGGAAGTTTATCGAAGTCAGTGGGCTGATAGTAGAAAGCACTCAGACCTGTTGAATGCAAAGGACAACCTTCCTACTGGCTCAGACACCTCCATGAGAGTCACTGGCTAAACTGGGAGGCACAAAGGGTCTGAGGTAGTTTAAAGAACAGTTGGACTGATGCAAGTGCGCTGGAAAACTTTAGAAAAAGGGCACATGAACAGAGAAGTGTGAGTGAAACACAGCAGAGGTACTGGAGAGCAGCAGCTTTTGTAAGCACAAATCCTCAACCTGGCCCCTGGCAGCCCCTAGAGAGCCCTGCTGTAGGCGAGTGAGCAGCCTGTGTGCACTCAATGCTGCCTTGAGGTTGGAAGTGTATTTTTATTTGTATTTTAAACCCTGTTGGCAGTTTGCCACAGAGAAAAGGGGGCTGTAGCTGTGTAATAATAAACCTCATTCATCCTTGTTGTAAATGGACTGAATAATATTAGTTTACATTTGGAATGAATCTGACCCAGTATCTTGCTGTAGAGCTGAAGGTTGTGCTGAACAAAAAGTCAGTATGAGCTATAAATATGTCTTGGTTGCTATTCATACTGGAGATTTGGGACAGAGCACATCACATGTGGAAGAAGTCTCATTTGGCTGAGGTGAGATCTTGTATGATTTTAGCATCAAACCATTTTTATTAAAAACCAAGGGTGTCTGTGTTTTGTAGGGTAAAGGGGATATTATGTACTTATTACCTGGGAAGGATTTCTCAGAGAAGTGTTGTAATTTTTTTGCTGACTGTGCTTTACGTTCCCAAAAAAGGGAGATGGGTATCCCATGTTGTAGGTGAAATATGTGTTTGTTAAGTACTAGCCTAAATCATAAGTGCTCAATATGTGTGTGCTGGAGTCCCTGAATGTGGGGAAGGCGTGTATTCATGACAAATTTGGACACAAATTGAGAAATTATTTGAGGGAAGAAGACCTAATAACAAGTGGAAATGGGTATTGACACAATGTAAGAAAGGGAACAGTGAGTAAGTGGTTAGCATTCTTTATCTCCACAGATAAGGTTGGATGAGACAGCTGAACCAGGCTGGTTTTCTCCGATACAGAGGGAAGACTCAACTTCTGTATATTCCACAGACACACAGAATTGTCAGGGAAATGCAAATGCAGCACAACTGCTGCTGTTCTGGAGCAGTTCCTCCTATTTAGAGAGGGATGAAGCAGAATTCCCTCTTAAGTTCTTATCCTCTCCCTTCCAGCTCTGCAGATTAACTCCTGAAACCTTCCACAGCTTTGTTAGGTGGAGCTTGCCATCATCTGGGACCGTTGCGTAGCTGTCGTGTGAGGCAGAATATTTGAGCTATAGTTGAATGATGTCATTTGAATGCAGGTTCTTGCAATAACCTTCATGCTTTCCACAGTGTATCTTCTGTGACTGTGAGATAATGAAATGTGCTTTATTGCTGACTTCTGAACTTTGCTTATAAAATCATTACAGTAAAGTCAAGGAAAAAAAAATGCATTCAGCAAATCTGCACAAAATATGCTTTCTTGTGCTTAAATTTTAAATCCTTATAACCTCTGCCTGAGATGAAAAGCTCTGTGATTGGTGGGAAGAATAATAACGAAATCACTTGTCTTTATTCCAAGTAAGATTTGAGATGTACTTTTTTGTCTGTTTGTTTTGACAAGGTGATCTGTAGAGATTTGGGGTATGCAAGACATCGCTCTCAGTGTACCTAAAATATAATTCACCTCCACCACAGCCCTATCCTGTATGTTTGTGGTTAAATCTAAAATTAATTCAATAAGGTGGGATGCTGAGCCTTCTCAGTTTTATAAGAGCATAAGTTAATATCCAAATGGAAAAAGCTGTTTAGTTGCTTTGGGATATATAATAAGGAGATTTCCTAGGGTGAAGGAAACAATGCAAAGAAAAATTCATTGTATCAGAAATGCTCCTCTGAAAGTAGCAGAGGATTTAGGTTTTGCTGTCATGTGTTAACTGTCTTCTAGAAGTCTGCTGAGATACAGTGTTAACTTCCTTGAAATAAAAATGGGGTTTAAATTGTTTGCTTTAGACTCAACTTCTGAAATCTCTTTAATGAGTGTCAAGTATTAGTATTCTATGCAGCCTTAAGTTCTCATAGTTGATTTTTAGAATATAAATTTATATTTCTGAACTTTGGAGTTTTTTTCTAAACATGGTGAGTGTTTAAATCTACCCCCTGAAGATTTATTCCTGAATGTTTCCATTTTGCAGAACACTGGGCATTAAATTTTGGACTTTCCTGAACATACTGGGTGTCTTGTATAGAGTCATTGCTCCTGAAGCACTGGGGTGCTCTGTTTGTCCCCCCTCTCCCTTGGGGGCACTGTCAGTGGGATCTCCATTGTGTGTTTTGGTTTGTTAATGTGGGGGTTTTGTTTGTTCTTCTTTCCCAGAGACAAGAACATATTTCAAACTAAGAAAATATCTTCCATTTTTAAAATTGGAATAAGCGGACAGAAAGTCTATTACTGCATTATAGTCTGTACCCCAAAGATTTAATTCCATGTGCTAATAGGACAGACAAAAGCTTTCTAGGTTAAAAAAACCCTGAAGGCTGCAGGCTTTACACAGTTCTAATTTTATTTTAGCTAGTTCTTGAATGGTGTATGTAGCAAATTTTGGTTGTTTATTAAGGTTGCCCAAGATATGACAGGTCAGAACTGGGGCAATAAAAGTTTGTATTTTATTTGTTTAGATCTTAAGCCCTGTGACTTTCATTTTTAAACTAACAATGATAAGCCAAAGATAGTCAAGGTCAAAGCAGTAATTTGTGTTTCTCTCGCTTCTTGGCTTCTGCTCCCTTAAGGAAGTCTCAAGCTGTGTGTTTAGTGGGATGTGTTGCAGGACGACACAGGGCTGAGTCAGAAATAAACCCAGTGCCCCTCGGAAGGGGCTGTGGAAGGAGTCCCAGCGGCAGCTGCCGCACACCAGCGATCGATCCTTCCTGACACCGGCGATCCTTCCTGACTGCCCGAGATTGCTGGGACAGACTCCGCCTGGTTCCAGCATGACACAGATGTGACTCATGGATTTCCAGTTCTATTCATCTGTTTATTGTATTTACGGAAAACAAAGCGTGTTCTGTCTGCAGAGTGAAAGTTGCAAATCCCGGCTGACAGAAGGAAGCTGGAAGGGCTGGAGGGCAGAGGAGGGAAGGGCATCCCGGGGAGGCTGCAGTCTCGGGTTGGAATTTGGAGATGTGGAGCACACAACTTGTGTGTCCCAGTTTGTCCTGCTGCGTGGGGACTGACTGACCAGGCAGAGAGAGACAAACAGCAAGTGGTGTTCTGATCTGCTCTATCCACTACTACTGTGGTGGGATTGATGGAAACTTGAGCTTGCCTTTCCATTTCACTGGGATTTTTTTATTATGATTTTTATGTTTTATTTTTTTGAAGCAAAAGAGGAGGTGTGAAAGACAGCACTTTTTAATTCACAATTGGCTTTTGTAAGTCGTATTTGGAGACCCATAATTTAAAAAAAAAAATTTTAAAGGTAATGAGAACTTGTGTAATAAGTAGATGTGGTGCTCACACTACTCTTGCCAGTTTTAATCAAGGTGTTCAAGGCACAAAATTTTCTTTTATTTTAGGTGAGAGAAACCCTCAGCAAGTGTCCTGAATTGGAGCAAATCATTGCAGCACCAAGGGCTTGCACTACTTGTGTAATGAGAACTTGTGTAATAGTAACTTACCAAGTTAATCCTTATTTCTTCTTCTAGATCACACCAGTCTGACAGCATAGCAGAAAACATTATCTCTGAAATACATTTTAGCGTAGTTAATTCTATATGTTCTTTTTTATTCTCTGTAATACCAAAATCTCCCTAGATTTTAGGTGTTTGGCATCCAAGTATTTGGAAATTTATTTTTGACCTAATTTTTTTTTCAAGTCGTCCTTTCAATCTGACATTATGTGTCTAGTAAGAGCTAAGGAAACTTCTTTGTCATTGTTTGGCAACCACAGTCCTGCTCCCTTTTTGATTGCAGAGGAGAAGGATTAGGCAGGAGTGGCAATGAGTCCCATTCTGGGGATTGCATCAAGATGTGCTGGGCACTGCTGGAAAGTCCTGCTGGCACAAGGCAGACCTTGTCAGGACGTGAGAGTGTTTTGATCCGTGTTTTGTGCAGTTACATCACAGTCTCTTCTGCGAGCCCTTGGTGCTGCGATGATTTGCTCCAGTTCCGGATGCTTGCTGAGGGTTTCTCTCACCTAAAATGAAAGAAAACTTTGTGCCCTGAACGCCTTGATTAAAGCTGGCAAGGGTAGCATGAGCACCACGTCTCTGAAGCCTTTTGTGTGTGGAGCAGCAGCCAAGCTGTTCTCTCCCCTTGTTTGCATTGTTTAAACCAACGTGTTTTCTTTGGCTCTTGGCTCAGTACAGTTAACAAATAGATGTTTTGCCCCTGAAGGAGAGGTTTGTTTTTCTTATTGCCTGGTTAAGCCATTCCGAGGTTTAGTCTTGAATGTAATTTATTATTATCTCAAACAAGTCTATTTGTACAACAGCACTTTAAAACACTTCTGTCTTTTACTTTCCAGTTCAGCCGTTAAAAACTACTTTAGTTTGCTGTTGCAAAAGACAGAGAATTCAAAAAATTGTCTGACTCAATTTTGTTTTCATGCATGAAAAGGGAAATGCCAAGGAAAATTAAATGGTTTGGTAATCCTCTAAAACCTAAGGGATTATATTTTCCTACTGTTTTTCCTTTGTAGAAACCTGATGTTAAAAAAATCATCATTCTGTAACTTTAGCAAGAACTACGTGTTAATTTAGCATTCAGCAGAGTAATGTTTCTTGCTTATAGGGAACAATTTATTCTGGTTTATGGCTTCTGTAGGTTATAAATATTTAGATTTGCAATTAGTTAGGCATATCCAAATGCAATGTACATTAAAGCAAGAGTACAGTGAGCTTACAGAGGATGTCTGTGGAGCTTTTTCTTCACAGTTACTTACAGCAAAATTTTGCGTCTGTTTTTTGCCAACTGTGTACAGTTTTGGAGATTTAGGTAATTATATCCCTTCTTAAATTATGACTATGGCAGAACTAACTTTCCATGCTTTTGTGGGTGAAATTGGAAAGCAACTGAAATGTTCAAAGTCACTTAGTGGGTTGTGTAGTATTTCTGTTGCACTTAGTTTGGTAGCCAAGTTTTTAAATCCTAAGTTCACAGCCTTACCAAGTGTGTAGTCACATTATTATGCCTCTCAGACACCTTGTTTGAAATTTGCTTTGGATGTTGCTGCAGCCAAACTGATAACCCTGAAGTTTTTTGCTGCTGCTTTTGTTTTGTGTAAAAACTTTCAGATGAGACTGTGTATGTGTGCTCTGTTTTGGGTGTATAGCTAGCTTAGGCACTCATCAAGGAGATATCTTTATTGCCTGTTTTTATGGGCTATATTTGGTTGAGGAGCATAGTGCACTTTGTTAGTTTTCTTGCAGTGTTAAATGAGCTGAGAAAATGATTATTTTGTGCTGTGAAATTTCTTCTGTAACAATGCATTTCTCTTAGGTAGGATTGTATGTGTATGCTTGCACTAGGATCTGTTTACAATGATAAATGCCTGAGAAATTTAAATGTAATGAATACTTTCCATCAGTATTTTTTATTAGTGACTATTTTAGCTGTAGTTTGAGGTGGAAGAGCAATGGTGTGTGCTGTTTTCCTGCACGCTGCTATCAGATTGATAGATTTGAACCTGATCTCTCTGCTCTCTCTGTTTACTCTATGTGGTGTGACAGAGGGTGGCACCAGTGTAGGTATTTGCCTTCATCTGCCACGTCACCCTTAGGAAAAGTCACTGGTTTTCTTCAAAGGCTGCTCTTCGAGTTTGTCATGGTCATCCCAGAGAAGGAGGTAGCAGGGGCAGGAGGACTGTGCAGCTGCCGTGTAATAGGTGATTTCACCGAGGTAGGAGAGGAAGTTGATGCCAGAACCACGTGAACGTAGGGATTTCTGACTTATCCTGTGCTTGGGACATTCCTGCAGCTCCAAAGGACCTGCAATCACCTTATGTGTTTTCTTTAAGTAGGTAATTAAACAAAATTCTTGTCTTGTCTTGTTTCCAAACATAACGAAATTGCCTTTGAAAACTGTACACAAATACTTGACCAAAGCCCTGTTGGGCATTTTACCCAAGGATGTCCAGTTCTGCTCCCCTCACTTCAAAAAGACATTGAGGTGCTGGAGTGTGTCCAGAGAAGGGTAATGGAGCTGGGGAAGGGTCTGGAGAGTGAGTCCTATGAGCAGCAGCTGAGGGAGCTGGGGGTGTTTAGCCTGAAGGAAAGGAGGCCTGGGGGAAGCCTTGTCATTCACAGCTCCCTGAAGGGAGTTTAACTAGGATAAGAGTCAGCCTCTTCTCCCAGGCAGCCAGGAACAGGACAAGAGGAAATGGCCTGAAGCTGCACCAGGGGAGGTTCAGGTTGGACATCTGGAAGAATTTCATCACTGAAATGGTTGTCAGACGCTGGAACAGGCTGCCCAGGGAGGTGGTGGAGTCACCATTCATGGGAGCATTCAAGAAACAACTGCCTGTGGCACTTAAAGCTTTGGTTTTGTTGTCACAATGGTGTTTGGCTAAAGGCTGAACTCAACGATCTTGGAGGTCTTTTCCATCTTTCATGACTCTGTGATTCTTACTGTGCATGCTCTGTGTGGAGTGTGCTGTATTATCAGATTGCACACTGAAGGTGGAACAGATCCATCACCAGCCAGATGCAGTTCCCTCGGTCTTTCTGTTGCAACGCAGAGATAAATGGGGCTGACACTGTTGACTGATGTTAGGTTTGCACAAGAGCTCTGACTGAAGGGAGCCCGTGTTTGTTTTGCTGTTGCAGAGATACGGCTACACGCACCTTTCTGCCGGTGACCTCCTCCGGGATGAGCGGAAAAGGCCGGGCTCCCAGTATGGAGAACTCATTGAGAACTACATTAAGGAGGGGGAAATCGTGCCAGTTGAAATAACAATCAGCTTGCTGAAGAGGGTAAGGAAAAGGCTATTTCCTTGCAGGGTCACTCTTGCAGACTAAGCAACAAAGCAGTGGCTGTGTTCTGACAGAACTGCCTTTCCTCCAGTGTGAGTGGTATGAATGGGCACACACGGAGGTGCTTCTCTCAGCGATCACTTGTGTTTCTTTCTGACTGCTGGAGAGCTAATGGCCTCTCCTACCGGGGGATCTGTGAAAATGGGTTATTTTTATTTTCTTTTATTTTTTAGTAGTTCTAGGAAAATCAGTGAAGCTGTATTTCTTATTTCCCTGCACTAGCTTTTGGACCTCTTGGTCCACTCAGTCGTATTTGATTGGAGGTTAGAGGCCTTAAAGGCACTAAGATTTGTAAGTTTAATCACAAAATAGATAGTCAGGTGAAGAGCACCTACTGATGTTCTTGTGGAAGGAAAAGCTCCAGCCTTTATCCTTACTGGATGTCCATTAAAACAATGGGAGTATCTCTTTTGAGTCAAAAAAAGGCTGCTGTTCATGGCACTAAATTTATTTGGAGCTTTTCCCTTAGAATTAACTCTAGATCAGGGATGTTTTGATGTCTTATTGTGTGAAGACACTTCCCAGTATCTTGTAGAAAATCAGCTTTAAAGCTGGGATTGTGTTATGAGATTTTGAGCTTTGTGAAATAATGAATTCAGTTTGAACAATAGCTGTGTTGGTGCATCAGTGAATTAACCAGCATGCATTGAAAGTGAAACAAAAGCACATTTTGTAAATCTGCAATAATCCTAAAATAAATGCTTCTCAACTTACCATGTCAACATTTTGGGGGTAAATTAATAAGTAGATAAGTCGGTGTATGTGCAGGAGATTGTGAACTGAATTATCTTTTATCAGGCGATGGATCAAACAATGGCTGCCAATTCCCAGAAGAACAAGTTTTTGATTGATGGATTTCCCAGGAATGAAGATAATCTTCAAGGCTGGAATAAGACTATGGATGGAAAGGCGGATGTTTCCTTTGTTCTCTTTTTTGATTGTGACAATGAGGTAATGAAGTGTGTAATTCTGTAACTTCCTTTCTTGCAATATTGTGAGAATCATTCAAGAAGAACAATTAAACTCTGTCAGGGAGAATGGACTAATGTAAGAGTAGAAGGAAAACTTGGCCTGTGAATTTGAAGGATTTTTTGGCAACTTGTTTTAGCAGATGAAAAGCTAATGTTTGTTGAATAGACAGCTAATGACTCTTGGTATAATCATATGTAAATAAATTATATTGAGGAAGTACTCCAGGCAATTGCTTTCCTAAAGAAAATTTATCAAAACTTTGAATACATTTTACAAAATTATTTGGTTACTTTTCAGAAAATATTACTCTGTTTACTCTTAGTGATTGGTTATTTAGTCCAAAATGAACTTGTTACAATGTCTGCTTTAATTCTAAAGTGCAGCAGCAATCGTTATTTTCATAGTTATGAGCTGTGCTATAGGATAGTCAGTAATCAACATTTTATTCAGCAAGTCATTAGATTACAGGGGCATTTTGACAGTGATGCATTACATTCATTTAACAAGTGCCATGATGTGCTGTCTTTTTAATATGTCAGTGCCCTTGAGCATAAAAACTGATATGAATATCCTAGCACCTTAAGCTGACTTTTTTCCTTTTACCCCTTTCCCCAACTTCCTGAGATTTTGGTTTTTTTTTTTTTTTTTTGTTTTCTTTTTTTTTACTTACTTGCAATTATTTTGTAATCCTAAAGAGCATGTAAGGGATTATTATTTTTCTGTTAAAACCTTGAATAAGACTAAATTAATTTTTTCACTTGGTGGGGCTTTAATTTTAGAGTTCTGATTTTTTTACTAGATCTAAAAATAGACAATGCCTAAATAATCCTTACCATGATTGTACTGTGTAGGAAAAAGTAATTTTTAACCATTGCCCTCTTGCATGAGTAGGATAAACGTATTCATGGAGTGTACATGAGTCAGCTTTGCCTATTTAAGTAAAGATTTTAAAAAGTTTATTGGGACACTTCTAGCTATGGTTAGTTCTTCATTTTTTACTTAGATTTTGAAGTCTTCATTATAGCAATATCAAGTAAGAACATTTTAACTGACAATAACTTAGTATTGTCAGTTTGCCTTAGAAAATTCTTGAGAGAACATACAGTGACTTCCCTTTAGAGCAGACATATATTAATAGTCCCATTTGACATGCTGCTTTTCAGAAAGCCTGAACACATCCTTGAAAATCAGGTAATTTTCTTTTTTAAATGTCTCAGGTCAGAGATCCAGTCAAACCACAGAGCTTGATACTGCTTTTACTTCCTCTGACCCCAATCCCATTTTAATAAACTGAAGTTTTTCCCATCATCCTTCTTCTCTGGAAGAACCTAACTTGCTTTGTGAGTTCTGCTTACATCCACCAGATCTGGGCTGTATTTTGTGTACCAGGCCAATTTAGATTTTCAGGATTTTTGTTTGTTCCTGCTCTCAGGATGATGGCAGCTTGTGCTCCTGGTTGTAGTCATGCTTTTGATGTTTTTTTGTAGATATGTATCGGCCGCTGTCTTGAAAGAGGCAAGAGCAGTGGTAGGAGTGATGATAATCGGGAGAGTCTGGAAAAGAGGTACTGTCCTCAAAATTTTCAGTTCCCTTCTCTTTATATTTCACTATGTAATGTGGTTTTTTCTCCCTGTGCTTTCTCTTAGGATTCATACATATCTGCAGTCTACTAGGCCTATCATAGATTTGTATGAGAGAATGGGAAAAGTCAGAAAAGTGGATGCCTCTAAATCTGTTGATGAAGTAAGTATATAAGCCAAAAAACTATGGGGATGACAGTGGCAGGGTACATATTTTTGGCATTCTTCTGAGGTGTGTGTGGTTAGTCTGCTAATTAAGCACTATTGTTAGTATTGAGGGAGGTTGTGGACCTCTTGATTTGACTCTTGAAAGACCGAGTAAGATGTGAATAACTTGAGGAAATTGATTAGTTCTGCTTGAGTGTGAGCTGGACGAAACACATTTCCAATGTTTCTGTGTTTAACAGGGTCTTGCCTTTTTCATTTTCATGAGCTTTTGCTTTTCTGAAGTAGTGTTGCTCTTCTGTCTGCTTCCCCAAATTGATGCCGATTTCACTGTTAAAGAATTACTGTGAATGTTCTAAAAAAACCTTATATATTTTTAAAACTACTTTCAAGTACTGTTTATGTTGGTTTAACTTAAAGTAACTGTTTGATGAATGCTTCATAAAATTCTTCTTTATCTTTTTAGGTTTTTGAAAAAGTTGTACAAATTTTCGACCAAGAAGGCTAATTCCCAGCTTGAAGCTTCATTTAAACTTGTGCTTGAATCTTGCTTGAATAGCTGCTACTGCAGTCCACTCTTTGTAATTATTTTAAAAGATTTTTTTTATTTTTTTCACATATCTAATGACGATTGGAAAAGCAGTTGATTAGAAATGGATCTGTTTTTTAAATAGGAAATAATTTCTTGTGGCTATAGTGTACAAGTTTCAGGGTTCTCCATTAGTGCAAGTTCGGTTACTCACATGGCAGAATCACAGTTAATACATCTTTCTGAAGAAACTGTTTTTTCTGCCAGTTCTGTGCCTGTCATGGGCAATCCTTCTTCTTCCTTATTGCCATACACCTACTTTTTTTTTAAGGATCAGCATTAAGCAATGAAGGACCCGCGTACCCTTGTTTGTTTTTTGGATGCTTGGACCAAATTTAGCAGGTTTTTTGGTTTTTTTTTTTCCAAAGTATAATTTTGTCCAAAATTCCATTATATCCCCAAACCTGAATTCTCTAAGTCAAGCTGCAGTTAGTATGAGAGTCTGTTTTAGCAGTTCCCAAAAAACTATTTAATATGCTTTTCAGGAATAGATATACAAAGTACTTCATGAAAAGTGGTGCTTCCTTATGACTCTGGATGTAAACTGTCTTGCAAGTTCTTGGATGACATGGCCCTAGATTTCTCCTTGTTTTCATCTGCAAAAGGTTAAGAAAGTCAGTTTAGTATTTCAATACTCATTTATCTTAAATGATAGTTATGTTCTTAACTACAGCATGGTCTTCACAAGATGGCAAAGCTCTTTAATAGTGTACAGTAAGCAAAATCTTCCAACAGTTCTGTCTTTTGTAGCAAGTGAAAGGGTTTTTCTTTATTATTATTGAAATACTGTGTTACCAAATGCTTTAAGGTTTGTTACCTGGGGAAATATTTTTATGGTTAAACTAGTGAATTTGTTTCCCTAAAAATGTGTAATTTTAATAGCTGTTCGTTTGAGACGTTTGTAAGTTATTGCACTTTTGTTACGATGTGGTCAGCTGAGGGGAAGATAACTGCAGAAAAAAGTTTCATTCCCTGAAACAGAGTTCTGCTTCACCATGTTCTCTTGAATTAGCCAAGTGCAGTCAGCAGCAAGAGCTGGGGTGAGCAGGGAACTGGCTGAAACAACCTGGTTGAAATGTTTGCACAGATGTGGTGCAATTTTGTCTTTTGTTTAAGCTTTTCTGTCCCCTATATAGGATGCATAGGTCTGGGGGGGGCCCAACCATGCATTCCTTGCATGCCCTAAGCTTCCACGGAAGGCCTGAAGATGAGAGTTTTAACTGATTTTAGTGATAGAGTGGTTGTTCCTACATTAACTGACGCTATGATTGGTTTGTGACATGCTGATTACACAGAATTGCAATTTGGAAATCTTGACGCTCAGCTTTTCTTTAGTCATGACTTTCTCTGTTTAGGAAAAAGTTTAAATTCAGCTTAGCTTTTAATTAGAATCAGATGTGTTGGTCCTCATTCTGCATACAGACTTGTATTTTCAGGAATTCTCATCTTGCTGAGGTTGTTGAGGCTGCTGGACTGGGGAAGAGATGAGTACAGAAACAAGGGTAAACCGCAGTAGCTTTTCCAGTCTGGTAGGAGTTCAGGCAATGGACTGGCCACAAATAGCTGTTTGCTACTGCAGAATATATGGACCATGACTGCTTCTGTGAGTGTGGGAGGCCAATGTGCTCACTTTATGAATTTCTCCTTAAAAAAAAAAAAAAAAAAAGAAAACTTAGAATTTAATTCTTATTGTATAAGTATGCTGACATGGATAGGATCCAGTGAAACTGCATGTTTTAATATGAAGGTTAGAATCAGGGTTTTTCAAAAAATACTTCAAACTGGATTCTTTAATCCAATTAGAGAGATTTAGTTCACTCTTGTTTCTAAGTTATTGGTTTTTACAAACCTTTTCTGTTCAGAATAGAGTATCCCTTTTCTCTCATCATATACTTTTCTGTGTATTTAAGTGCTGAAACAACAACAACAACAAAAAAAACCTCTGGAGCAAGTTTTAGAAAAACACTCAACAGTGTTTTGGCAATATTAAATTTGGAGTGGATTGTAATGTGTCTGTGCAAGAACTAGATTTTTTGTCATTTTATTTATTGAAGATGCCATTAAATGTGTTACCATTTCTTTCAAGATGGACTTATGATTGAAATAAAGATTAAAGGCAATATGCCAATGTGTTGTGTCCATTTAGCAGCAAAACTATACAAAGAATTTGAGGAGATCCAATAAACTCTGTTCTGTGGCTTAATGAGTGCCTGGATTACAGTTATCTGTCACAAGGGATTTTTTTCATATGTATCCATCTACATAAAGCGAGTATTTATTAGAGTTGGATACTTCACGTGGCCACGTGCACAGGTATGTGTATGAAACTTCAGTTTTCCCATCAAAACTGAAGTCATGAAAATCCTTTTAGGCACAGGATAAGATCAGGCCATTTCCTGTGGAATTGGTACCTTTTTTTGATTATACCGTTTATCAAATGACTCTATTAATATAGTTGTGCAGTGATAATTTATTTGACACGTGTGAAAGAAAAGGGACTTGGAGTGGTCTAGGAAACACAAACCTACTGTGCACTAGCTGTTGGAGACACTTTTTGTCTGGATTTCTCATGATTCCTTGCTCAATCAGCAGCTGATCTGAATGCCATTCTGTTGGCTCTGCAGCACATGCCTGTGTGCTGTACTCCAGGCTGTTCTTAAAGGAGATTGGCACAGCATAATATTCTCTATAAAAGAAACCGAGAAGCTGCCAGGCTCATTTTAAAATAACCCATTTTATGTAAAGGTTTGTTACAAAAGAGGTTGTTTTGTCACATGTACAAACAATATTGAACTTAGGGTTGGAAAAGACCTCTAAGATCATCAAGTCTAACCTTTCCAACTTGAAACTTTACTCTGGAAAGATTTGGAAAGCTGGTCTGAAAGGGGTGGGGTAGGCAGGGCGTTTTTCAGCAGTGGTACATATCTTTCTGCTGGTAAAACTGCAGAGACCAAACTTTTGCTGAAATCTCACCCTGAAGTTGTAGCGTCTCCTCAGGGACGCACTGACAGGGGCAAAGCTGCCCATCAAACTGGCACCTTTTGGACAGAGATTTTGTGTTAAGCCTTCCACTGTGGGAGTCGGGGCAGGCAGAGATGACCATAAGCTTGCACTTGATGAGTGCCTCATTGTAAGATATCCCCCACTAACAACAATTTGTCCTTAATAAGAAGAGCTGGCTGATGAGGGAGTTCCGAGGTCTTGTGGAAAATTCTGTGTCTTACAACAGCGGGGACATCTGTGTGCTGCTTCCCAGGCTGGACTGGGGAGAAGGGGAGAGTTAAATGGAAAAAACGCTCAGTTCAGAGCAGAGCTGCCAGCTGTCGTTACCGGTTGGCAGTTCCTGGCTGCCAGCATTTAGGAAAGTTGCAGCTTAAGGGATTACTTTCCTCCTCTGGTGTGAGGTTCAGAACCAGTTCAGTCCCTGTTGTGGCACAGATGTCTCTGAAGGCTACGATCTATTGACAGCTCTGCTGGCCTTTGCTCCGGGGGGCAACAGTTGGCTCCTTGGCACGATAAGGTTATTTCTTCAAGCCGTGGTGCAGCAGGACTTGGAGACCTGGGGCTGTGCCCTTGCTGCAGTCCAAACGTTCCAGGGTTAATGGCTGATAATGAAAACTGCAACACAATGTGAAGAGGATTCGCTTGATCAGGTAACAAAGAAGACAGTAAATATTAAATAATATAGAAGTATTACTTCATGGTTTCATATAGCAGCAGTGTGCACACTCTTGATCTGCAGACCTTTATAAGCCTTCCATAGAGATAGGGGAGCATAGAAGAATTTAATCTTGCATCTCTCTGCTGTTTTTCATGCATTGCTTAGTTTAAGATGGTGGGTTTCAGCCTGTGTATTTGTAGAGTATTTCTGTTGGTAACAATAGGCATCTTTATTGAGTCGTCTAATCTGCTCAGCTGAGGTATGCTCTATCCTCTTTGCTTTCTGGCTTTTAATGCCTTTTCCTTACCTTTCTGAATTGCAGATGCTCTTTGGGATAGGGAAGGGAGTGCTCTTGCCAATCTCTATGTGCCTTGCTAAATAAAGAAAACCTTTAAACCTTCATCTGGAGCAATCGGAACCTGTTTCTGACATGAACTTGGTACATAAGCTGTTACAAAACTGACATAAAGCACGTTGCTTTTTTTTTGCCCCAGCTACAGGAGATCTCTGTGTAGTACCTCTGCTGTTTTCTCCTATGTGAGTCAGATCAGCTGTCTGCCTTGCTTCAGCACAGTGCTTAGCAGCAGTTGCATGAGAAAACCTCAGTCACTGGGTGTTAAACCAGCAGCGACCGGTTATGCATCGGTGGAGGCAAGTGAGATGGTTGAGGAGGGGAGGGAAGATGTTTAGAGAAGCTCAGACAATTCTGCTTCACTTATCAGACTTCAGCTTTAGATAAATACCTGTTCCACAGGGCAGCGATTCTTGTGGGGTGCAGCTATTTCATGATCATGCTGTATAGAAATTAATGCAAAAGGAATCCCTGCTTACAAGTTCCTCATCTCCCCTCATTGACTCTGCCACCTTTAATGCCAGGGGTTGTGGAGACAGGAATTTTTCTTCAGGATAACACCATAGAAACTAAACTAGGCAGGGTGAAGGTGATGTGAGCCTTGCATGTGAAGCATGGGATGCAGAGTGTATATCACTGAGGGCAGCAATGCCAGGCTATTTTGTCATCCTGGTTTGTAACTGCATTCAGGCAGCAAAGCAGAAATTTTCTCTTCCCCCTCAAATGTTTGGCAGAAAGCTTGCTTTTGTCTAAAATGCTTCTTAAGCACTGTGTGAACCATTCAGTCCTAAACCAAATACCATTTGAGATGTGCTTTTTCTATCCAATTTACAAATAGGAGGGTTTGGTTTAGTTTCTTGTAATAAGTGCTGCAGCAAGACAACTCTTGGAAAATACAAGGCACCATCCCAAAAGATATTATCTGCTTTACTCTGGAGGGCTTTTTAGCACAATGCTGTTTCTGTGTGGTAAGAAATGGCAAAGACTGCTGTGTGACTACCAAAAGTGTGATGGGCTGGGTATGGTATGTGAAAATGGTATCTTGGACAACTTCTGTTCTCAGCATGCATTTCTATTTAGTGCCATGAGGTATGAAAAGAGATTGGGGATAGAATTAGAAAAAGTCTTAGGGGTAAAGCTTAATCTATGGTGGAGGTCTTCAGGACTGTCAGGATCTATCAGGGTGTATGGAGGATGTAATATCTGGTGGTCCTCTCTCCTGACTGAGCATAGGGCAACTCTTTAGGTTTCTGTTCAGGGCATTATTACTGTTGTCTTCTTCAACCAGAACCAGCTGAAGTTCCCAGCTATGGTCACCAAGTATGCTGAAGTCGGTATTATGTTCTAACTCAAATACCTCTATTCTGTCTGAATAGCCCCTCCAGCTTCATTTAGATGTGATGGAAATCATCAGGAAGAGGACTGGCACAGTTAAACTGCTGCTCCACCTCATATTTTGCACACGAACTTCTATGAGAGGAGATACTTTCTGGGAGCTGTAGCGGCTTCCTTACTTCTATTTTCCCTTCCAGGCCATGCATGCTGGATGCACAAGAGTTCCCAAGGTATAGCAGTATCTCCATACCCCAAGAGGGGTAGGTGGTAGCTGGACCGTGGAAGAAGCCCTTGGGCAGAGAAGACAAGAATAGCGTGAAACATCCTGGGTGCATTTTTCAAATGAAAGTATAATCAGGAGTCACTTTGCTGGGTAATCAAAATGTCCATGGAAAAGAAACAGGGATGATTTCACCATGTTCTTTCTAATTTAAAATTTTCTGGGAGAAAAAAGTGCATTTGACCACTTCCTTGTGACAGCAAGTACAGGGTTTTAAGTGCTGTTCCTGAAGCAAGCATTGCTTTTGGCTTACTATGTGTGACTCCTTGTGAAGCTTCCCTGGGCTCTTGGATGCTGCTCTTGCCAGCAAGAGCCCAGATTGCTTCCAGCAATAAACATCCCACAAAATTATGTATGTTCTTTAAGAAAAGTACCAAGATTTTCTGCTAATTGCAAAAATACATAATGGATGCTTTCAACATCTGTTATTTATTCTCTAACCAGCTTTCATCCAAAAGTAACCTTTAAACAAACATTAAGATTGAGGAGTGTAACTGTTTCAATGTGTCACACATGTCTACTCCCTCCAGTTTAATGATGTTTGAAACGTGTGCTTAGAGCTGACTTCTAGAAGCAGAAGTTGTTTATCTCCCTAGCTCGGAGACGTTCACAACATGGAGAAGGTGGTGCTTGGTGCCAGAGATGATGGATGTCTCTGTGCTCTTTTTTGGGAGCCAAAGCCCAGCAGAGAGGATTTTGCTCACACGACAGTTGCTTCGATGCACCACAAGGAGGGGTGCAAGGCTCGCGGAGAGCAGGATGCTGCTTGGAAGTGGCATTCATGGGATGTACAGCGCTGCTCGTATATTGAAAGACCTGACTTTTAGTTAAAAAGCTTGACTATTTTTAACGGTGTAACTTAAAAAATATCCACGTAAAGAAATAGATTTTTTTCTGAGTTTTTTGTTGCACTGAGATCGATCTGCTCTGTTGGTAACTTGACAACAGTCATTGTCATGCCTCTTCTTTTTTTTTTTTAGCCATTTTATTTCATATATCTAATGAGGACAACTAGATGGGGACAACTTAATTATTGTGGTTGTTCTGTGCAACTACATTCGTGATAGTATGGACCAAAACAATATTCTGAGATAATCTTGAGTGAGAGCTTTCCACTAGTGAAGGAGTCTGATACGTGGTACCGTGGCAGAGGAGTATTCCTGGTGTCTCTCCATCCCACAGTGCCTTAGAAGTGAGGTCTGCCCTGGGATGGCAGAGGAGGCACTAAAAGTGAAGCTGCTGAAAAGCTGAGTGGTAAGCACCCAATTCCCTTTCACAGGTGCATTGCATCCGATTCCCTTCCACAGGAAATTTTTAGAGAGAAAAGACTGTAACAACACAGTCAAAACCTTAATTGCTTTTTCTGTTGATTGATTTTTTTTTTTTTTCCAAAATCTTCTAGTTGCCCTTCTATCCTATTATTCCTTCCAAATGACTCTGATGGAAAAGCATGGACTAGTTTACTCCTTCAGGCATGGCTGTGCAGATGCTACCTGAGTATCCTTCAGCAAGAACAAGCCTATGCTTTCCCAAAAGGACCTCAGGGTAGGGGAATGGGAAGAGACAGAACGGGGTTGGCTTCTCGGCTGGTGGAGGGCAGAGATGAGAAGTGTGGAGGTGCCAGCAGGGTTAGACTTTGTTTTGACAACACTTTGTGCTGTGGCATGGCCAGTAATTCTGACCGTGGGGCATGAGCAGGACTGGTACCAGCAGCCATCCCCTGGGTAGGCTCAGCATCTCTGCTATTCCAGTGACATCTGGGTTTTGTGACACTTCCCAGAGAGACAGCAGAGCAGCACTGTTGGGGGCTAAGCACTAATGAATTTGTAGCCCCTTTGAAGCAGATCTATTCCTCTCTGCTTAGATGTGTTCCCCTTTTCTAAGCAGCCTATATCACAGACGGGGAGATCAATGTAGAAAGGGACTCTCAAATTTGGCACAAGTACATCCTACATGTCTGGCAAAAGGAGAAACAGCCTTTGCAAAGAGCGGCTGCTCAAATTTGACCAAACTGGCTCCTAACTCTCTGCAGTTAGTAGGACAAGGTCCCTTAGGAAGGCCAGGCTTACTGGGGTTTAGGAGAATTCACTGCATCTTTTCAAGGAACCGAGAGTCATTTGCCCTGACTCTCGGTCCAGGTGTTTAAGTTAGGGTGGTAATTCTGCTGTTTTTCCAAAGGACTGAGAAGAAAGAGGGTTTTTTTCATGGAAATTCATCAATGCAATTTTTTAGAGCACCTGCTGATGCTGGTAGAGAAGTGCCTCAAGAACAGTTTAACATAGTTGTGGGCAGAGTCTGAGAACCAAAACTAGCTTGGAAGTCCAGTCCTCCTGGAAGGATGTGACATCTGTCAGCAGTCATGTCCAACCTGCTAAAGTCCCTCTGCACTGCAGAATAAAAGAGTAGATAATTATGTTTTGGATAACATGTGTTTCTAAAAGTTAAGAAGAATGTCAGTTAATGGAAATGATAAGGCACAAGTGACATTGTCATTAATAATAATAATTGTCATAGCCTTAATTTTGAAAATTAGGGGGGAAATGGTGCATCCATTAACTGACACTGTGATAGAGATTGCTCTGGAGAAGGGAGATTTTGAGTCTTTTTGGGAGAGCAGGTAGATTTCTTCTGTGTGAGCAGGCACAGGGTCACCACAGCAGCTAATGAAGGTTGGAGGAGGCACATGAAGACCCTTAATTATCTTGGTTTTTATTCTTCCATCATGAACAATTCATTAACTCCTGCCTTATCTATGCTGCTGTTCCCTCCCTGGACTGCACAATCCCTTAACAATATGAGCTCTGGGCAAAGAGGGTAAAAGGGGAGGAATGAGGGCCCCCACAGACAGCAGAGGAGATGCTGAAGGGCGGGGAAATGGGTCAGGTCTTCGGCAAATACCCACATGTGAGAGTCCTTAGCACAAACGCTGATGTGCTGCTAATTGTTCTAATTGGTTCCAGCAGGGAACCCAGCCCAGAGGGGTGAGGACAGGCATTTACTGACTGGGCTCCTACTGGTCCCCAGAAGTTGGTGTGGAATTGCTGACAGGATCACACCCAGTGAAGAAAGTACTGGTCCTGCAGCTCCGGCTTTGGGATCCAGGGAAGGAGCAGAGGTGAGAGCTCTGGGTTTAGTTGTTGCTGCTGCATTGGTTTGTTCAGGGGAGAAGTTGCAAAGAAGTCCTTTGGGCTGTCTGAGAGGGGCTGGGCTGGGTGAAGGGAAGGTGCTGGGGTGTTTTTGACCAGTCCCAAGGACGTTTGGCTGAGGAGCTCCGTTGTGTTCCAGGGGGCATTATTGGAGGCAGAGTGGGCACTGGAGCCCAAAACCTTGGGATCCCTTAGGCAGACGTCTCCATCAAGCTCAGGTCTTTTCCATGCTCCTGGTCCCTTTTCCCTGCCAGTAAATGCCCAAAAGCTCCCAAGTTGCTGAGGAGTTTGATAACTGAGGAGTTACTTAAGGGGAGGGACTTTGGTGCCCCAAAATCTTCGTGACTGGAAAGCCTGCCAGACACTCAGAGAGCATGAAATCCAGTTAGAAATCATCTGAAGCTGGGTTTTGGTTGTTTTTTCTCTTCCTTTTTTTTTCTTCTTTCTTTGTTTCCTTTTTTTTTTTGGTTTGTTTCTGTCCAGTAACCACAAGGAGTAGGAAAGATGGTTTGGGTTTTTTTCTCTTTTTAAGTGGACTCAGATTTCTGTATCTTCTCTTGGAGCTTTATTTAAAGGAAAAAAAAATCCTGCCCAACTCCCTCTGACTCCAGTATTGAAAGCTTTAAGGAAGCATTGCTAGCTCTACTCAGTGGGAAAACTTCACCTGTTTCTGTACTGCAGGCTTTAAATTTAAATGGAGAAAAGGAGTAAAGGATAACAGGTGAAAGAAATGCTGAAGGTTAAATGAGTTACCACACCGCTGTAGCAAGTCAGTGAACCTTGCTTGCTGGAGAAGCTGTCCTGGTTTATGAGACTGGTGGCAGGATCTGCCTGCCAGGGCTCTGCTCTGCCCACAGACCAGCAGCATGTGTGATGCTGAGGAGTTGGGCTTTTCTTGTCACGGTTTTAAGTCAGAGCCAGCTCTAAGTAACAGGCAAGTGAGCTGCATGAGTAAACCCTGACCCCTCCTCTGCAGCTGACAGAGGTGAGACAGAATGACCATGACCCACCAGCCCTGTTTCATGTGCAGCTGATGCCATTTTCCCTTTTCTGCTGAGAAAGGATGTTTTTAACACTTGAGAGGCATAAGAGAAATGAGAACTGTTTGTCCCAGTGGAGATGCTGCTGTGCCTGGCTGCAGTGACAGACCCTCTGCTCCCCAGCAAACTCCTGGCCTTGATCCTTTGTGCTTTTAAGTCTGTGATGGTGTGAGAAGGGGAAATGGGTTCTTTGTGTGCCTAAAATTGGGTGTCCATTAAAACATGGCTGTGGGATGGGTTCACCAGGTGGGCATCCATGGGGACGTGGGACCCCTGTCTGGGCTCTGTTCACCCCATCCTTACACACTGACACACTGGTCCCCAAAACCTGCTTCTTTAGGGTTGGCATTACCAGCTTCCCACGAGGTCCCTGGCGGTGAAGTCCCCACCAGCAGAGTTAAAAAGCCTTTTTGGAGGTAAATAAAGCCCCAAGCTCTCCTATTCTCTTAAAGAAGCTGCCTCCCACGTGTGACCTTGGGGTGTGTGTTGATGGGAGCCTGCCGCAAGGGTTTAGTCTGAAACCAAATCCCCTCTCCCTCTGCCTTTCTCCCCGAAATGGGAGCTGTCATCATCCTGCTCAATCTTTTAAGTCTGCCTGAATGCTGATTGTCTCTCTCTACTAAAAGGAAAGAGTCTGGGATGCTGCATGAGGCTGTGGCTCTGCTTTAAGGTGTGCTTTCACTTGCTCTTTGGTATTTGCCTGGTGTCTTCTGCCATGTAACTCCAGTGAAGGTGCATTCCTGATGAAAGGTTTGTTTTAGTGAAAGTGGTGCAGATGGCAGGGCCTGCAGGTCTGTGAACAGAGCTGTTGTTGAGGCCACTGCAGTCTCTTAGAGTGAGCAGCTGTTGGTAGGGAGGGGAGGAAGGACAGGCACCCCGGGTGGCTGCAGGTCCCCCTGCTCTGTGGACGACAGGAACTCTGGGGGTCACCCCTCTCCTCGTGGGTGAGAGCGTGACTGTGGGGTAGATGAGGGCGAGGCAGGCAGAAATTGGGCTCTTGCTTCTCCTTAATAGAAAACACAACCATGAAACTGCTTGAAATACCCATCATAAGTAACAAACCCACCTGCAGCTGCCAGGAAGCTTTGGGGGATGGACCAGCATTGGGATGCTCTCTGCTGAGCCCTGGCTGAGAGCATCGGGCTGATTCAATGGGGAGATGATATACCCCAGGTGAAACACAATCCCTCTGACAGGGATGAAATAAACTCTCCCAGCAGGTCCCTGCTGTGGTCATTTCCCTTTTTGACCCTAGACCAAAGCCTGCTTGACAGGAATGTCTTCAAGCAAGTCAGTCAAAGGATGATGGGGAGGAGAAGGTAAACATGAAGTCCTGTGATACAAAATATCTGTTTGGCCAGTTTGGGTCAGCTGTTCTGGCCATGCTCCCGCCCAGTTTCCCTTGCCTCTCCTTACTGGCAGGGTATGAGAGATGGAAAAGTCTTTGACTCAGAGTAAGCCCCACTAAGCAACAATTAAACATCAGTGTGTTATCAACGTTATTCTCTAAATTACTAAATACAAAACACAGAACTGTACCAGCTACTAGGAAGAAAACTCAATCCCAGTCAAAACCAGTTGCTGTCTGGGGTTAAACCATGACACTCGGGTGAAACACAATCTCTCTGCTAGGGGTGAAATAAGCTCTCACAGCAGGTACCTTTCTCTGCTGACTGTGGTCTTTTCCCTTTTTGGCCCCAGACCACAGCCTACTTGACAGGGACATCTTTAACCACGTCAGTCAAAGTGCAGCGGAGAAGAGAAGGCAAACAGGAAGAGCACAGTGGAAGGGCAAGTTTGAGTGACCTGATGATGTGGTGGGGACACAAATCATTGGAGCGTGGGTGGAATGAATGGCTCCAGCAATGAAATGCTCAGTCTTTCAGTGAACATGAGGAGGGAAAAACTGTCTGGCTCCAGGACAATACCTGGCGACTTGTGTAGAGGAAGAGCTCTGGCACTGACCGATGCATGAGGCTGATGAGAAGTGATCTGGGCAGGTCATTCAGAAAATCTGGTTTGCTGGCCTGGGAAGGACATAATCACCTTGGGCCGATGTTATCTGGGAGGCTGTGTTGAGGAGGAGGCAGCGAAATGGGCGGGTGAGCAGGAGCCTCTGGCTCAAAGTCAAGCCTTGAGGTCCCAGGGAGGGATGATGCTGGTGGGAGAGGGGATTTCAGTCACCTGTGCTGGGGAGGGGTGCAAGGCATTGGGGGAGCTGGCTGGGCTGAGTCTGCTTTAAGCTGGCTCAACTTTATCTCTGTCCTTTCAGATGCTGGGTGCAATAGTTTTCAGTTCTGTTTCTAAGCATGTTGTTTTAATGTGGTTGGTAACTTGAATCTCCCTCCCCCAAAATGAAATTTCATCAAAATCTGTAATTTTTAATAAAAGTTTTAATTTTTATCTGCATTCACACCTTTGAAACTAGAGGTTAACATACCATAGATCCTGGCTGGGCAAGGGTGATGCTCTGGACTTCGATGTGCAATGAGGTGGTCCCAAATCCCACAAGATCCCAAAATGTGGATCTCTGTGGGAACTAGGCATCCAGCTCCTATTAAATGGAGCTGAAGTGACTTTCCCAAATGTTCTGGGGGGCACAAAAGGTAAAAGTTTTCACATGTCCCAGCCAACATTAAAGCACCAAAGCATCCTGTCTCCTCCTTAGACTGCATTAAAAGGCAACAAACTCATGGTACCTATTAGCATAAAACCTTGTTCATATTGGCTGCTTTAATACTGAAACTGGTGTCTTTCTAAGTTAATCACAAAAATTTCTTGGTTTATTATTATTTTCAATGACATTCTTATTTTCAGATGGCAGCATCATGAATAGGAGGGACCTGCTGAATAAACAGCTATTGCCTTTCTTTGTGAAGTGATTATGTTTTGTTGTGCTTGCAAAAATGACTTCTGCTGCCATGTGTTGCCCTTTAAAAGCTAAAGAATAATAAATGAGCAAGAACAAGCATCTCAGATGCAGTGCCTATTTGGAAGGAAAAATCAGGTTTGGTATTGTGTGCGTTGTTCAATTTATTTTATGTTAATTTGATCTTTTTCTTTTTTATTTTGGTGTAGCCTGATTAGTTCCACATGTTTCCCCCTAAGGATTAGACAGTAAAACTGCTTGTCTGAGTCATCAACTAGATAAATAATTGGCAAATTCAAGGTCTCATCTAAATCATTCCACAGTTGCTTGTGGCCCTCACAGAGCTCGGCTGCTTGCGCGCTCGAGGCAGCGGTTCAGTCCCCAGTCTGGGCTTTCACTGGTCCCAGGAGACCAACAAACCTCTGATTACGGAGCCTCACGTCGGCTTGTCTTGGCACATCTGCTGGAAGAACGCAGGGAGCCGCTGAGATCCCGCGGTCAGGGCTGGTATTTACAGCCGGGGCGGAGGAGCCTTCCCGAAATGGGCACCCTGGAGTGCACACCTGGCAGCTGTGCCACCCCCCTGCACGGGGCTGGGGCCGCGTCCTGCGCGGAGGTGCCGGGGTGTCTCCTTCTCATTGGAATTCCTGAGCCCACGGCTCGGGAGGTGCTGACCTGCCACACAGGGATTCCTGAGGATGCCACACTGACCTCTGTGATTTAACAGGCTGACGCTGAAATGGGCCATCCCAGCATCCTTATCTTCTCCAACTGCAGGTATCAGCCCCAGGTCCAGCTAGCCTAAATATAAACCCACTCATGGGTCCTGCAGAGAAGCCATGAGATGGGAAATGAGAACACGAATACAGCCCCTGGGATCCAGCCATGTGTGAGCGTCGAGAGGTTCGAGATGGACACATAGCTGCTTCTTCATAGGTGGTGGTTGTCTAGTTTCTGAGAGAAGAATGAATCCTTCTACTTGAGTAAGAGATGTTGGACTTCTGTCCCTGTGGGTTATTTCTGGCTTGGATTATTTTTTTAAGGGCTGCCACTTGTGTCTAATGGAAATCATATACAAAGCATAACCCCACCACGGCTGGGGAAGTTGTGCTGCTGTCCTGGGAGTGTTAAAGGAGCTGAACTGGATGGTCCCTTGTCTGGATATGTTGTTTTTGTTGGTTTATTTTGGGGGAGGGAGTATGATTGCAGTTTAAAATGAAAGAAAGTGCCAAAAGCAGAATGAGAGACAGCTCAGTGGTGATCTCTGAGCTTAAGGAAAAACAGTGTAAATCTGGAACAGGCCCATAGCCTTCAGAGTGGGCTCCAGGCTTCTTAGCAGGAGAGTCACAGTTTCTGCTGAACTGGAAAAATAAAGCAGCCCAAATGCCTCTTGTGAGAAGTCCTGGCCCCTTGGCTCGAGTCAGGCGTGTTTGGAGCAAACCTGATGCCTTGAAGAGAAAGCCACTGAGCCCCAAGGAAATCACTGGGGATGCTGGGCATGGGGGATGCAGAGCCCTCCCCTCCTTTGGATGGTGCCAAGGAGTTAAAGGAAGTGAAGCGAAGGGAGAATGAGTGGATTGTGCTTTGCTGGAAAAAAAAGGTCACCCTAACACACTGCAATGTGTGACAATGACACCTGTGAAAGTTAAATTGGCTCATTGAGTTAAATCTGAGCAAAGCTTTGTGGTTTTTTTGTACTTATCCCCATCAGGATTTTAGCTACCTTGGCTTTTGTGGTGGCAGTTTTGGATGTGAGCATCCAGAGACTACTCAAGTCCTCCTTTGGCTGGTGCCTGGTTTGGATGGTGTGTGCAGGCACTGCTGGCAGTGTGGACACCTGCTTGACTGGGGAGGTGACCCAGATCTTGTGGTGGTGCTAAGCAGGAAATGAGAGCATTGTCCTCTGTAATGCCTCCATTATCCCTATTAAAACAATGATGAGGAACTCAATGGGTACCTTCCTGCAGGGAATAACCTCTGGTCTGTGGTGGTCTGCCTTTGGTCCTCTCCTTGCTTCCCCTGTTTTTCCAGGAAGTAAATTGATTGTGCAGCTGAGAGCTTTATTTTTGTAGGTTTGGCTTTCTTTTTAATTATCAAGGTCTTTCTGCTTGGGGAATGGTTTCCTAAGTGAGCACACTGTGTGTCCATGTACAGCATGTACCATGGGGTGTCAGCATGGGGCTGGGGTGGGGATCTTCACCCCAGTCCCGGAGTAGTCTGGGTGCTCCTGAGAGCTCATCAGCCACTCTGTGCCAGGGGAAAGGAGCTAAGCCAGCCCCTTTCACGGGTATTTTCCATGCAAATGATGAACTACCCTGGCAAGACAACTTGGAGGCAGCCACCAAGTTTCATTCTCTTCCCTAATCATCATCTTATACTTAATATAAGCTTTCTTCCTTCTCCACGCCCTCTTAGCATTTGAATTTGGGTCTAGGTCTAGCTTTACAAGAGAATAGCTCTCTTCTCTATCGGCTGCTTTGGCCCTTCTCATCCTCCTCTTCCAGCTCAGGAAAAACTGGAGTGGTTCACGTTCTTCTTTTGGGTCTAGAGGGTCCCTCCATGTACAGTGAATATTTGGTGGTGCAGAAGAATAAAAAAGCAGCAGAGGACTGGAAGAAGCAATTTGGCAGTCAGTGCAACTGGCTGGTTTGAATTACATGTTAAAGTTTTGCCAGTTGTCAGTGTGTTGAGCATTTTGTATCCTTATAAGATTTTAGGAGTCCCAATGCAGATTTTCTACATTTTGTTGTCTGAGATTTGTGTGGTTTTTCTCTTGTAGAGAGAAAACTTGCCCAGCAATTTGCTGCACACATTTATGCCCTTTTTTTTTAAAATGTACAGTGGAAACAAGCATCTGAAATCATTCTTCTCCTTCTGACAGCAACATCTGTAAAACCTTAATGCTGGAAGGAGGCAGGAACCAAGAGATTTATAACCCCCTGCTGAAATATTGGAACGACCTTACTTCCCGGCAATTAGCTTTGCTCAAAACATTTTTGTTTCCTATTAGAAGTAATCTACTAACATTTACATTGATGTGTTTAATAGTTGTTGGCCATCTCTGAATTCAAGCAGGCAAGGCAGGAGGAGAGGGAAGGAAGATGCTTTGTAAACCGTGAGAGTATTTGTGTTGCATCGTGTGTTGTGTGTGTTGATAGTGGTGAAAACATCTGTCATGCTCTGCTCCAGAATGGGAATGACATCTTTTGGGAAAGGGAAGAGACCTGGTATTTGGCCAAAGCTTCTCTACCACTTCAGCATATCAGGACCAGCTCCAGCAATTGCTGGAGAGTGGATCTTGATTCAGCTGCAACCCCTGAAGAGTGGAGAGGTGAGGAAAGAAGAGAAAGGAGCAGCATCGACATGCAAGATGCTGTAGGAATGAAGAAAGTCAAATGGTGAGGAGTTAGGTTGAGGAATGGGTGAGTGAATGGATCATTCCCCTTCTTCAGTGGATGCATTGATCTCCAGACCTCTCTGGGGCCTTCAGCAAGAAGTGGATTCTTGATGAGGTGGATGAGTTTGGGTTTGTTTGGGGTTTTTTTTTGTTGTTTTTTTTAGGGTGTTGAGAGCATGATGTAATGGGATGAGACTGAGAATCAGATATTTTAGGTTGAGTTGCAACATGACGAACGCCTCATGTCTGAATGCATTGATAGCCTGGGTTGGAAGTGGCAGCAAATACTGTGGCAGTATTGTTTTGTAGGACCTGGGGAAAGAAATGCCTATTTTCTCCTTGGCTTTGAGATCAGGAAGATTAATGTGTATCTAGATGAGGTCCCAAGTGGATCTGAAAAAGATGAATTGTTTAATTGTTGAAAAAATGCAATTTTAGGGATGTTGAAACAAAGTTGAACTTGAAATATTGGGGATGTTTAAGGACAGTGTCTTGTGTCTTTGTTTTGAAATTAACATGCCTTGAAAATGGAAAGAACATAAAAATTTCAATTTAGGATATTGTTAACTGGCTGTGGGATGTCCCTGTGAGGGGCAGCATGGAAGATAAGATTCTTGAGGAAATGCCACGGCCCTGCAGGTGATGGATGATCACCCTTGGCATTCCATAGGCTTTTGTTGTCTTTGCTTTCTGGAGGTTTCCTTCACCACGAGATATCATTTTAGAAGTTTGCTCTAGGATGGGCAGCAGATGGTGTCAACTCAGTTTTGCTGGAGTCACAGATGATTCACTCACTTTGGCTGAAAATGAGCTTTTCCTGGCCCAGTTGCTCCTCCAGCTATGCCCCAGTTCCCCATCCCTTATGCTGTGGCTGTAAGTGTTTTATAAGGCCGAGTGTTTAGCTGGATACCCAAATGGTCTGGGTTAAAAACTAATCCCTTTTGGAGGTGTGGCAGTGAACTGTAGCCTGGAGCCGCAGGCATTTGGGATGGTAACTCCTCAGTCTGGCTTTGCTTTGGGAGCCAAGGCTTTGCAGAGTTGTACGTGAATATTCCATCATTCAGATGATCTCTCTCCATAAATCATCCCTAAGGCCAGTTGCTTCCTCAGTCATGGATGTGCTGACGTAGGCACTTGCTAGCAAAACTAGAGGTGAGGAGGGTCTTTTGACGGCCTTGGGGAGCAAAGATGTGTGCCCTAAAGAGGCAATGGTTACCTGCCCCCTCTACTGCCCTGGGGACACTGGTTGGGTTCTCAGTGGGGTCTGGGACACCTCTGCTGCATCTGACTGGTGTGGGGGTGAGGGTAGATATCTCTCTTTGTGGTATCGCATCCAAGTCCACCTGGTTCCTTAGTCTTCATGCATGGCTGGAGCATGAAAACACAAGCTGAGGACTGAGACATCAAACCTCCACTGATGTGTGGAGGCACCAGGGGCTGAGATGAACCCACCTCTCCTGCTCTTTGCCACAGCCTGCTGCAAGAGGGAGGGTGCTGCTGTCAGTCGTCAGCCTGTCTCACTCCACGCATTCCTGGCACAAGTCTCTTCAGGTTTGCCTCTTTGTGCACAGTCTGGTAATTCCTCCTCTGAGGAGTTTATTTGTCTTTGCTTTTTCTTTCTGAGAGGCTGAAGCAACTCCCTGCTCCCCATCCTCCTCTCCTGAGACACAGCCTGAAAAATTGCCCTTCTCTTCGGCTGCAGACAGGGTCCCTCCTGGCACATGCCTTGGGGTGTCCTGGACAGTCCTTGCACCAGCAGAAAAAACTTGTTTAAGCACCAGCAGGAGCAACGCTGTGGCTGAACACCAAGGGGGAGAAGGAGGGCTGTTCAGGAACCCTGTTGGTTCCCGCAGCAAGTGATAAACTGGCCATGGATCCACTTAGGCTTTAAGCATCACAAGGTGAAGGGCTGAAGCCAATTAACGTAGGATTTGGTGGGAGGCAAAAACTCAAGTGAGTTTTATGGTAGATCTTGGTGTTTTTCTGAAAGGGACAAGTTGCCTTAAGAGCCTCTTTAATAAATCTTTCCCTGTGGACTTATTTCCATAGTATCCACCCCACACAGACTACAGGCCCCCTTGAACAGTGTTGTGGGTAGAGGAGCACCAGGGAGGTTTTTTATCCTCATTACCAGGTCTGTACACTCCCTTTCATCCCCCAGACTATGAGTGTTGTCCCTGCGCCGTGGTGCTGGTACTGCAAGGGCACTGGGAGGAACAAGCCAAGGTTGGATTGGACTCTGGCAGCTTGTTTGGTTTGGATCTCATTCCCAGAGCTTCATCTGGTCACAAGTGATGTGTATAGCTGGGAGAAAGGATGCAGAGATGCAAATTGCTCCCCACTCTTAAATAGCGGGACGTATTTGGGGAAATGTTGTGTTCATTTCATGCATGGCACCAAGGACTCATCCCATGCAAAACTGTTGTGCTTGCAGCTGCTTGGGACAGCTTCCATGTGTTCCCCCTTGAGATGGAGGGTGCTCTGTCCTTCTCCTCACCTGCTGGACAAAGAGGCTTTTCAGCAGTGGAGATGCTTTAATTCAACTGAGTATTTTAACTGAAGGATGTTGCTCTGTGCTTTGGGTGTTCTTTTGTGCCAGAAACTGTCACACAATGTGTGGGAAAGTCCCCTTTCCCTTTTCCTGAAGGACAGGTTTCTCTTCACCTCCCAGCTGCAGGCAGGCTCAGCACACAGATTTATTTGGGGCCAGGGATGTGTGCGTGCATGTGTTTATTTTATTTTATTTTTTTTTGAAAGAACAATGTTGTGGCGGCTGACAGCTAATCCTAAACTTGGGATACCTGACATGGTAATGAGAAAACAAACCTTTCTGCACTTAAAATGAGTGACAGGCCAGGTTTGGCTGCAGCAACCTTCAGAACTGGTTTGACCTTGCAACCAGATCTCCTGGGCTGACTGACAGCTTTTTACAGCCGCATTAAGGCTGAGCTGACCTTGTTTATCTGGGGATTCACCTGGGAGACAGCAGACATGTCCAGGGATATTAAGTCTCAAGCTGAAAATGTTTGCTCAGGTATTAGGGGGAGAGTTAATTTAGGCTGAATACCTCCTATGTGGCACCAGCCACTGCTCTGAGGGACTCTGAGGGACTGTGCCTCCTGGCTGATGACAGTTGGTTTAGACTTCTTTAGAAAGTGGAGTCTCCTTTGAGTGGAGCAATGCAGAGCCCTTCAACTCGCTCTGAATTTCCCTTCATGTTTAATATTTTTGGGGTTCTGGTAAAACAGAGCCCAGGTGAAGGTGCAGGTTGATCTTCCTACAAAGGGGTCTTGCTGCTGGCACCACAAGTGTGTTGGACCAGGTGGACTCATTTTTGTTTTATAGAATATGACACATGTGAGCTGGCATCTGTCCCAGCTGTGGTTGGTATCCCCTTTACCTGGTGCCTACCAGGTCCTTCATTCCCATGCAGGGGGATGCACTTCCCCTGCTACAGTGACTCAGGAAAAGGCCAAGGACCAGCAGTTCTTCATCTTTGCTTCTGTAGACCCAGAACTGAGGACTGAGCCCTGGAGCTGCCCTCCTCCTGCACCCCGAGGATGGGCAGATGGTGCTCTGCTCTGTCTGCCCCTATCTATACATTTGAGAGCATCCAAGGGATGCTGCCTGAAGCCTGACCCATGCTGATGTCACCTGGGGAACTAAGCCATCCCAGCAGAATGATTCCATCTGTTGTGAGATTGGTTGCAGCCTTTGATTTCCAGCAGCACACACCTACTCTGGGCAGGTGGTACAGCCCTCCTGCAGCATCTCTGGGTGCAGGGAGATCTTGGGATTTAAACTTCTTTAAATTAATTTTTGAGCTTGCAGGCAACTAACAGCCCTCAGTGTGTGAATGAGTGTGTGGGTGATCCTGGCTGTGTCCCACCCCTCAGGAGCACAGAGCATTGCTGTTCCCTGGGGTCAGGCAGGTACCTTCACTGCTGGGATTCTCCAGGCTTTCCTTTCCTGCTTTTTCTGATGAATCACAACTAATTCCTCCATTTCAGATTCCTCTAACAAGTTTATTTTCCTCCTACAGTAATAACTTTTCAAGAGTGAAGGTTTCATGTGTGGCATCCCACACGTGGCTGTCTGGTCTCTGCTGGATGGGGTCGGACTCACGGCAAAGAGTGGCTCAGGGGAAATCTTGACCTAATTATGGTAACAACACAGATGTCCATGGTGTGACATCCCTTGCAGATGGAACCCTTCCCTGATGTTGTAGGGAAGATTTTATTTAGTTATATCCTTCCCATTTTCCCTGCTGGTATTCCCTGGTATCACCCCCTGCATTTCTTCGGCTCAGGTTTCACCTCAGCCCTTCTTCTCCCCTCACACGAGCTTGTTTGGGAATGTTGGGGTAATTGTTTGCTCACTGTATTGAATATTTCCACCTTGGCACTGGGTTTTTGATCCCCAGCCAAGGTAAGAAGTTAAAATGCCTGTCTAGTGTGAGAGAAGACAGCCTTGTCACGATTGCCCATAAGCAGCAGAAACCGAAATCTTCAGGGAGGGAGGCTTTAAAGCAGATTTCTCTGCAGTTTGTGAAGGCAAGGGATGCTTTTCTCTGACTGTCATAGTTCCACAAAAATTTTGAGACCATATAGGAGAATTTGAAATCCCTCATTATAGGCTTGACTTCATTCAAATATTGCGTGATGTGCTGAAGTATAAAGTCAGCTGCTGCTCTAAGGAACAACCAGCAGCCAGCCACGGAGCCTCCTGTCTGTGCACCACACCAGAGGTGTGTCCCTTTCCTCTGCATTGTTTCTGTCTAGACCAGGGTCTCAGGCCCCCAAGGAGCCTTTCCTGAGGTCCCCAATGTCCCCAGGTAGAGAAAGGAGGAAGGCACAGATGAAAGGCTGCCAAGGAGGAGTAGAATGTGGTGGTGCTTCTCACAAGTGGAGAAAGAGCAAGAAGCTCACTGGGTTATATAAGTGCCCCAAATCCTGAATATTTATTTCTCTTCCTGACCCACCCTGCTTTGCCTTCCTCTGCATCGAGTTCTGGCAGGTGTCTAAAGGCAGCAAGTTCACATAGGCAGGAAAAGCCCTCCGTACTAACCTGGGAAGGATGTCCATGCTAACTGATGTTCCTACACATTGCTCCTGGGAGCTGGTAGGGAAACATAAGCTGAAAGTGCCCTCTGGATGTGTGAATTCTCAGCACAGCATGGGCACTGCTGTTGGTCCCTTCTGAACCAGTCCACGCTCATTACTGAGTCCAGTGAAGAGGGGAAACATGGCAGCAGTTTGGCCTGGAGGGCTGGAAATGTGGCTGCTGCAGCGTGAAGCCTCCCTATGCTGGGGGAGGCTGGGATTCTGCTGCTGAGCTATTTATTTAAGAAAAAAAATATTATCATTTCAGGCGTTGGCAGCATGGGGTGTATCAGCCATTGTATCAAAGATGTGGTTTTAATGCACTTTCCTCCGCTTAAATGCTATTTGCCTTCTCCTTCAGGCAATTGAATTTAAGAAAACTCTGGTTGCCCAGGTTTTGTTGAACAAATTGGTCCCTGCACACACAATTCCCAGGAGGAGCCAGCTCTGCGGAAACTCTGGGGGCTGTCACTTCAGTGCATGGCTGGGATGGGCTGAACGGATTACCCAGCTCTGCATCGTCTGCTCTTTTATCTGTCTCAAAGCAATGGGAAGCCAGGAATAACCCCTCGGGGTTCCTCTGAGCCTGGCGGTTTCTGGAGCCCGGGGTCAGATGACTGTTATTGTAGCTAAAGGTGTTTAACCCCAATTGATTTTGACAAGCCCTATTAGTGAATCCCACAATTACTTATTGGGTTTGGAGAGGAATGCTGCCAATTTAAGGCTGGATGCTCTAACCTGAGTGCTGCTGACAGGATGCCATAGGTACCAAAGCTTTTTCTGCAGGAATCGATGGAAAAAACTCCCCATCAATCTTTGGGGCTGAATTCTGGCCCAGCAGCTCTCAGGGGTATCAGAGTCAGTCCCAAAAAACAAGAGGTTAGAATAAGATGTATGAAGCCTCCTACTCTGCAAAGAACAGAGCATCCCTGGGTTGGGCTTAAATGAGCCTTGTTTGCAGCACAGCTGCCTGCATCCCAGTCCTAGGGAACGGGGCAGGAGCCATGGGACCTGGTGCAAAGCATAGGGGAGCCCCTGGAAAGCTGCCCAGAACAGGCTTAGGGTTATTTCTGCTCCCCTTCAGAACTGACCTGTCCCCCAGCTCAGTCCTGGCTTGTGGAGAAGGGAGCTGAGGGTGTCTGGTACCTGTGGCTGCATGAGCAGAGGGAGGCTGCTCAGCACCTTTGCACGCTCAGAACCAATGTTTATCCCGTGGGATTGAGTTCAGAGCCATAAAGCCCTGCAGGCTGGAGCAGCTCCTGGGCAGGCAGAGAAACTGCGTGGAGACTTGTGTCTGTGAGAAATATCAAGTGATGAGTTCTCTGAGGCTCATATCCCAAAGACGCCTGAGATCATTTGGATGTGAATGGGAGTTATGTGCCTAAGTAATCTCAGAGGATCTGGGCTTAACAGCGTTGCTGAATTTCTTTTTTTTTTTTTACTTTTTTTTTTTATAATGCAGCAACTGGGGAAATGAAAGCATGGTCTAAGGAAGAAAAACATTGCACTAGTCCAATATTTTAATGATCACTATTGCTCTGCAGGTCAGGTGTAGGTGTTTGTAGGTGGCAGGCAGCAGCCTGCTCGTCACCCATCCCGGGGCACAGAAATGTGGCCGTCACACGTGCAAATGCAGTTTAGCCCAAAAATTGCTTTTGGGCAACAGAGCAAGCAGCTTCTTGGAAGCCCTGCAAGTTTCACACTTGCTTTTGCTTCTTGGTTGCTTGGGGAGAGGAGTGACCCGCTCAGGGAAAACAAACAACCAGCATCGCCTGCCTGGCCGGGCTGGAGCGAGCGCCTGGAGCTGCCGTGAGACTGAGCCGAGTCCTGCGGGAGGTTTTGTAACAAACACCTTGTAAAACGCAAATATTTGAATAGCGACGTTCACGGCTAATGTGCCAGGTCGAGGAACAACTGCTTATGCTTTCTGCTGGTTGTTTGAAACTCAAAGGGTGAACTTAAGGATTTTCCAGAGGCGATAGCATTGAATACACTATTTACATACTTATCCTGCAGTTAGTGGACAGGATTATGAGCCATTTATTTAACAAAGAGACCCTAGTTAATCAGCAGTCTATTTATTGTTTCTTCATCATTTGGCAGTAATTTGTAACTATGTCTTGTTTTTCATTATGGGCACAATTGCACTAAGTGTGCTTGCTCCCCATGTACCATTTCTGAAATTTATTTTCCCTTTGAAAATTGCTCATATTTTTAAATAAAGGACCATATTTAAATGGAAAATATTTATTTCAGATGATTGCCTTCAAAAGAACCAGTTCCTTGCCCTGTTTTGGGTTATTAAATGATTTTGTTTGTTTTATTGCAGGCTTTTTTAGCTCAGCCTCCAGAATCCTGGGCAACAGAGGAGGCGGCTGTCGGTGCTGTGTAACTGGATGAATTCACTGAATGCCTAAAGGTAAGGAGGATTTTTATTGCTGGTTTTGAGGGGATTATTAGTGTCTCTGGTCTCTCTGCCTACCTGTGGGATGTGAAGAAAGGACGAAGTTGCTGTGCTGCTCCCCAGCCTGCTCTTGACTCTGGTGGGGTCCAAGCCTGACTGAAGGGACTCCAGACTGGAGTTTGACCTCCATCACAGGAGATCTCATGCCTCAACCTGCCTGACTGGCTGGCATTGTGGTTTTCACCGGGAGATCCCAAAACCACTGAGGTGCTTTTATCCCTCCTTGGGCATGGAAGCCATTCCTCCTTCTCCAGGTGCTTGTCTGACCTCAAGACACTTGATTTCCAGTTGTGTGAGGAGAATGGGGCTTTGCCTGCTCCCGCTGCCAGGCAGAGAGCTGAGGCAGCACCATGGCCAGGGAGCCATTCCTAGGGTGGTCAGTGCTGGTGTGAGTCAGGCCACAGTGACCTGCAAAGCCCTGTCCTAAGTATTATCTCTTCTCCTGCTGACTGCAATATTCAGGGGAATTATGATATCAATGAGAAAACTCTTGGTGATGGCTGGGACAGAAATAAATAACTTTCCCACTAGGAAAAGGTCATCTGTGAAATTTCATGGACAGTCCCCCCACTTGTTAAACACCCCCTCCACTCGGCTTTTCTTTTTTTTTTTTAATTTTTTTTTTTTTTTTTAATTTTATTATTTTTTTTTATGTGTGTAATTGCGTGTCAGACCAAGTGCACTCAATGTGAGCAGGGTCTGATACAAGGAGGGTGAAATGAGATAATCCATGTTTTCATCATCCATAGGCCTCTCTTTTCACAGGCCGTGGGCCGTACTTTATTAGGCTGAGCAGCTCTGGGCCTGCAAGAAAGAGGAGCCCTTTCTCATCCCGATGAGAATAGTGCAGTGAATGGATTCCAAGTGTTTACTCAGCATTTGTCTCGTGGTTTATCAAAGGAATGAGGAGGAGGTGCCGACAGACCTTTTGTCCTGCTGATGTGTTATGACAATGTTCCATGAATATGCAGAATGGCAGAAGGGATTAGAGCCAGTACAATTCCCCTCAGGCGCTTTTTTTTCTTTTTCTGCCTTTT
>VZTE01005518.1:3398886-3409443 GCA_013397775.1 Eulacestoma nigropectus | reverse complement strand
TTTTTTTTTTTTTTTGCCTGGGATGTTCAGGGGTTTAAGAGTGACCTGCTCACAGTCAGGGCACTAAACATCAGATTTTCCTGCAGATAGGGGTGTAAAAATCCCACACTTGTCCAAAGCTGTTAGCATCTGACTTGAAGGTTGGGCTGTCTTAGTCACTCGCTGCTCTTTATGGAATTTCGGCTGGCAGGAACTGCCTGGCTGAAAGCTTTGTGTTTTGGGAGACATGGAGATATTGGGGCATAATTAAAACTTGAGTCAATCAGTGACACGTGAAGCCCAGGGCCAGTGGGGATGTGACCGCTGCTCTCCGCTCTGCTGCTGTTGGTGTAGGCTGGCAGTGGTACCTTGCTGTGTTTTCCTGTTGCTTCCCAGAGTCCTGGCCCAGGAGTTTGTGTGTGATTTGGTAAACAGTGCTGACATCAGGCATCTTTGTGTGCTGTTTTAGATGAACAGGTTAATGAGATAACCCTTCTACGCACCTCTGAGGCAATGAACGCTATCTCTGCTTTCAGTAGGGGAAGCTGCAGTGGGATGGTGGGAGCAGGCACATTGTACCACAGGTGTAAATCCAGCCTTTGGCGTTACTGACTTCTCATCTCGAGGTGACTGCTGAGCCATGGCCAGCAGCCATCTGCTGGTAGTGTGGCTTTTTAGGTGCAATTATGCAAAGATGTCCCATAGGAGAAATGACTCTCCATTGGTTTCCTACATCCCAAGAATCTTTTCTGCCGTGTTGCTTAAATGGTCTGGTGGGGGGAGCTTCCCAGATGCATAAGGGGAATGATGACTTTGTGTCCACATTGGGTCTTACCTTGGAAAGAAGGGTGTGGGTCATGCTCAGCACCGGTCTGATTCTCCTCTCATCCAAACCAGCAGACCAAAGCACTGCTGAGAGCTGTTAAACCCACCTCAAATCTCCCCTACCCCAACCAGAAGGTTGAAACTAGCCTGTTACACCACTGCCACATATGTGTAAATTGGTTGTTCTGGTCCTTCTAGCGTGTCCTGCCTTTGTTTGGGATGTTGGTTGCTCTGTGGAAGATACTTGGTCTGAGTCAGATGTAGTCTGCTCTCTCTCATTGAGCCATGGGAATCACCCTGGCTGTGATGACCACAACATCTGCTGTGGGGACATCCAGTGAAGGCCACTGGGGAGAAATTGCTGTCATATCCTCCTGTGCAGGGATATTTGTGCAGTGATGCTTTGAAGGCGGTCAAGGACACCAGGCTGCTCTGTTCCTGCCCCCTTGGAATAAGTGCTGTGCAGGGCCAAGGTCTGCAAAGAGCATCCCATGGCAGGCTCAACGTGCAGCTGTGGTTGCCACTGTTTTTCCCTGGAATGGGTAGGAATGGGGGAGTTTCTTCACAAGCATCAACCTGAACAAGGCCTGTGAGACCCTCTGGGGCATCGAGTTTCTGTTTGCAGAATGAGGCATTTGCCGAGCAGGGGGTTGGCAGGTTTGTAATTTGAGTGTGTGTTGGGGAAACAGGGAAGAGGCAGAGCCTCCTTGCAAGTCCTGGCACCGGCTGTGCAGAGGTACCTCCTGCTGTAGTGGCACGTTTGCTCTCCTTGCTGCTGTCCCTCTCCACCCGCCCAGGAACACAAGCAGTAATTAGGTTAATGGATTTTGGTGCAGTGATCCCAAAGCTCTTGGCTGGTGGCCCCATGACAGCAGCTGGCAATGGCTCCTGCTGACGGAGGGCGTGTGCTCTGATTTGCTCCCTGGGGATCTTCTTGATCAGTCTGTGAGGGAAAAGTGACTTCCTATCTCCAGAGACCAAGGACTGTTGTTTAGCCAGTGCTGACATCCCCTCTGTGAGGTCTGCTCAGCACTGGGATGTGTTGATGATGCAGCTGATGATGGGGGACCTGAGGCACCTCAGGCTTAGCTCGTAGGCCAGCCAAATTCTGGAGATTAGATTAAAAAGCAAAAGAGTGTTTTACCCCATCTGCCAGGTCTCACCACCAGCAGCAACAGAGGATCTTCCTTTGACCTCTGGGGGTTTGCACAAAAGACTGCAGTTTCCATGTTGTGCTTTGCAATCTGGACTCCTCAGTTGTGTAAGGAGTAAAGAAACCAAAACAACTAAATGGGAGCAAATCCTTCCCACTCTGAGAAACCTGTGATGAAAACACAAGGGTTGGCAGCCCTGGGAAGGAGGCCAACCTTGGTCCTACAGGATGTTTACAGCACAGACATCCCACTGTTGAAGCAGCCTTCAGTTCTCTGCTCATCTTTTATCCTCTGGGATTTTGTTGATAGCTGAAGCCTGAATCTGAATCCATTTTCCTTAGGGGCGGACTAAGCAGTGGAAGAACCAGCCATGGCAGACACCAGCCTCTGGATTTTGTGGGTCTACAAGGCAAAGCCATTAGGACATGTTTGACACCATCTAATTCTGTGGTGGAAGCTGCTGAACCCTCTGGTGGGATTTGCGATGCTGCTGGCTGCCCACTCTCCTTCATCCCTGTGGACAAGTATATATCTCAAATACCTCTGTGTTGTGCCTCTGTTGTACCTCTGGTTTGGATAGAAGCTGGATTCCTAACTTGCTTTCACAAACCTCTCCCAGACTCTTTACACTGGAAAAGTTATGACCAGATCCTATTTTTTTTTCTCTTTTGACCCCGTCCCAGATTTGGCCCAGGTTTCCTCTGTCTCCCTCTGCCTCAGTTTCCCTCCCTGTGTGGTGGGGGACAAGCTGCCCCTTTTTGATCTTTTAGGTCTAAAAGATTTGCCATGCCTGCTGAGAAAAACACAAGGCAAGAAAATTTGTGCAAAGTTTGTACACTCCAAGTTTAGTGTAAAGAAAATGGATAATAGTCAAGACTTTTATCTTCCAAAGAAGGGTATGTGGCACAGCAAACTGACTGAGAAAGGGAAAGGGAGCAGCTGATGCAAAATTTTGTCTCCTGACTTGTCCTGGGCCTGCATAAATCTGTATCAGCTTCTCTATCTGCCCGTTATCTCCTGGAAACCTCCAGATGTTGTTTTCTAGTTGATGATTTCATGCTCTTTTGAAGAGGATTTCTTCCCATTGCACTAAGGGATGGCACCTCCCTACTGACCTGGCCCCCACCACGCAGCTCTGCTCAAGTATTTAACTCAACATTTATTCTGCAAGGACAAAGCATCCCTGGGACAGAAATCCCTCCCTTCCCCTGACATCTCAGGTCTCTGTCATACATCACAGATGGACTCCTTAACTCTGACACTTCTCCTTGAGCCCATGAAATGGAGCAGGCAGAGAAAAAGGTGAGATCAAATACTGAAGTTCTGGCTCCAGAGGAAAAATAGAGATCTTTTGCTCCTTTACGGCAGGTTTTTCATTCAGAAAACTTGATCACAGGCTGTTATTCCCCCATTCCTATGCAAAAGCTGAATTATAAAGGTTAATCCACCGGCTCTATTCTATAGAATCACAAAAATCTTTTTCATGCAAGCAAAAACTAAATGTACATGATATACAACACTTTGTATGGGGGGAAAGCTTCCAGGGACACCAATTAGATGCATCTGCAAAGTAAATGTACGATTTTTGGTTCCATCAGAGAGTATTTGGATGGTGGTTGTGATGATGTCACTGCCTTGCTGCTTTGCTCCAGATGAGTCAGTCCTTCATGCTCTACTTGCATTTAGAAATTGGCAAAATAGCTCCTGACCTTTTCCCCAAGGGCATAATGTACCGTACATTTTTAAAGAAGGGTTCCTGTTTCTGATATCCTGAGGTCTCCAATCCTTATGCATGAGCCCTCCTCGAGTCTGAGATGATGTGAAGGCAGAGCTACTCTGCTGGTAAGGCAGGTCAGTATCTCTTTTTGCACCTGTCCTCTCGAGTAACCAGGATCCAAGCCAGGTCTCAAGTCCAAATCCATCTCCCTTATTTTTTATACTCAAAGTGGCACTAGCAGATGGAGTTGGCCTCGCTGCTAACCTTCTAAATGGACTCTGAGACCACCACCTGGATGCTGCTGCCTCTCTGCATCAAATGCTCCCTGTGAGATGGAGATTCCCATTTCAGCTGGAGGACTCCAGTGTCCACAGCATTTCAGCAGTGGTAGATGGAAATGAATTCACTGAATCTCTGTGGACCCCCAAGTTAAAGAAATGCCGGTATTGATTCTCCCAGCCCCAAGCAGCACTAGGCAGGGATGGTTTTGGCTGGAAGGAATGTGAGACAAATGCTGTGATTCATACTTGTCCAGTCTGATTTGAGTCTGAATCATCTCTCTCCCCTTCTCACTAGGAAATGATGTGATGAACACCAGCCTGTCATGGCTGGAGACCCTTTTCCTGCACCACATGCACTTTGAAGTCATTGCACAGAATCTTAGATTTTTGGTCATTTGTGGAGTGGTCTCAAAGGCAGATGAGGATGTCACAACCTCAGCCTGCTTCTCCACCATCACAGACGTGTGGTGAGCTCTTTCCATTTGGGACTAAAGGGCTGGGCAGTGGCCAGGTGTGAGGATCTTTGTACTTCTTCCCCCCAGATCACCATCTCATGGCTTCATCTCTGTGTCCTGCTCCATCCTCACCACCTCATGGGACCCTCTTTGCTACACAGCCTCCATTCACCTGGTCCCACCAGCTTATGGGGTGCCCTGTACCTCCTGCTGAGGTTAGTGTTCCTTCTCAGAGAGGCATGGCTGGGCTGGGGGGATTAGGGAGTCTTCGTTTCAAAACCATTTTAAGTGGTGAGAAGAAGAAAAACAGGCTGCAGCTCAGGCTGCAGGCAGATCAGGCTGGAGGTACAAGACAGGAGGGAAATTTTTTGTGACAGAGGTGTGCTCTCCTGACCTGAGGGAAGGGAAAAGGCTGTTATGGTTGGAGTCAATGAAATCACTCCTGGCAGGAGCATTAAACAGAGGAAAAAGACAGCAGGTAGTGAGCCAGCAAGGTGGGATTTTAACCACCTGCCCAGGCTTGCAGCTAATTGGTCTGATTGTTTTAAGGGAGTAGCAAATAACAAGGAAAAGGAAAGTTTTGCAGTGAAGTCCTTGCCTGGGAACCCTGGTGTGCAGCATCTGGGGCAGCTGGGCATCAGTTTCTTGATTTCATTGACAACCCCGAGCCTCAGCAGGCTTGGGGAGCTGGCTGGAGACAGGGTTTGGGCACCAGGAAAGCCTTTCATATGGCAGCTAGGAAGTACTGGGAAGAGGCAGAACTTCCCGGTGTGGGGAAGGCTTGGGATAATGCGTGGGATCAGGGGGAGGGAAATAGTGTGGCAATGCACAAAACACTCCTGCTGCAGTGGCCCTGTCCAGGCTCAGTTTTCTTGCCAGTTTCTGTCCGTTCTTGTGATCCTCAGATTTGTAGTAGCTCCAGGCACACCCAGTGTGCCAGTTCTCCCATGGACCTGGCTGCCTATTTCTATAGTGAAAGCCTCAAAATTTCTGGGGAGGGGTCAGAACCAGCCCTTTAGAATGACCCTTGCAAGGCATAGAGCTTTAACCACCTACCTGGCATCCTCTAAACAAAGCCTGGAATACTTGGTCAGTGGGCATCAGCATTTTATTGGGAAGGGATATATTCTGCTGAAAGCAGGAGACCGTGGGTTTATAGAGTATTTAATATTGCTTTATGAAGCCAAATAATAGATATTATTTACTAACCCCATGCATGACCCACACTTTGCTCTTGTCAGTGTCTTGAAGCCACCAGACAGGACAGCTGAGACACCAGGGAGAGGGACTGGCTCAGCCTGGCCCTTGTGCTTGACCTTTTCTTAGGCTTGGGTTCTGGCCACGAGGTATGGATCTAGGCCAGAAATTTAAGGAGTATTTTGTTCCAAAAAGAGGGAAAACAAAATATTTATTAACCCCAAATACTGGGGTTTGTATTGAGCAAAAAAAGCAACAAAGTTTATAGAAGTGAAATCTCCAAAACTCTGTACCAGACTTTGTCTCCCATGGCTTCCAATAGTTGAAGTCCCTTGTAATCTTTTTTGTTTTCTTTCAAATTTAAACAAAAATATGCTTCTGTTAGGAATGTTATTGTTGATAGACAACAAAAAAAGATTTTTTTTTTCCTCCCATCCCCTTTTTTCTATAGGAATAAAAGAACTTAAAAAAAATTACATCAAAATAAATTTGGGGAAGAAAATCTGAACTGGTTGTAGTGGGAAAAAACCCAAAACTTTCCCATAAAGGTGAAGAATAGTTCAAAAGTTTCTTTCTCTAGAATTTTTTCCCTGCTCTTCCACAGTTTTTGTACATGCTTTTACCTACACTTTTTGTGAAGAAGTGATTTTGTCTGGACCTTACTGCACAGTTGCCTGCAAATACATAAGTGACTCGAAGAGTTAGCTCTCAGGAAGAATTTATTTGCTTTGGTTATCAGTTTCCTGCATCTTGAAGAAATGGAATAGCTCAGGAAGGGTGTTTAATTGTGGCTCCTCTGACACCAGCCATTGCCTGGTGTCCTGGGCCGGTTTTTGCGTGGCTGCTGGTCCTGAGCAGCGTGGTGGCCCCACTCCTGCACGTGTGCTGGCTGTGGTCACAAGCCACAGAGGGGACCCTCCAGGTCTGCTGTTTTGCTCTCATTGCTGTCCTCCATCAGATTTCCTCCCCTGAGAGTGGCACCCCATGAGGGAAAAGCCTCAGGAGGAAAGGATTTCTCACACACACCCTCAAGCCGTAGTCACCTCATTCATAAGTGCTCTTACGTGGCTCTCCTTGGTGCTGCCAAGCAATAAGGCAAGAGGCAATGAGCAGAAAATGACGCACAGGGAGTTCCACCTGAACATGAGGAAGAACTTCTTCACTGTGTGAGCGACTGGGCACCGGAACAGGTTGCCCAGAGACGGTGTGGAGTCTCCCTCACTGCAGATGTTCAAGGACTGTCTGGATGTAATCCTGTGCTCTGGGATGATTCTGCTTGGGAAAGGAGGTGGGACCAGATGACCACTGTGGTCCCTTCCAGCCTGACCCATTCCGTGATTCTGTGGGCGATGTGATTCACCTTCTGCTGGCAAAGCCTTCCCACTGCACAGAGCAGCTGTGGTGAGAGGCTGGCTCAAGACTCATTTGAGGGTCTCCATCTGGGAGTTTGGAGCGTGGATGGATTCAGACATGGATACACAGAGGGTGGTAATGGGCTCAAATGTTATGTCAGGGCAGTGGTGCACCTACAGTAGGTGATGGGGTAATTCAGGGCCATCCTAAGAGCACCATCAGCAGGTTTTGTGTCATTGAAGCATCTCCTGGGGGCCACTGCTGGCTCTGAGGCTGGAGGGTGCTTTGCACTGCTCACTGTGGAATTTCTAGGGAGAGAAACCAGAGAAGTCCTTGCTCTCAGGGCTTGCACTCCCTCTTTTTCCTTGCACATCCCAGGGGGACCGAGAAACAGATGACTGCTTCATAGGTAATCGAAGGGCTCTGGAAACAGGGATGATCCAAATGCAACTGTGCCCAGTGCAGACATCCAGGCTACTGTTTTACTCAGGACAGGACAAAGCCACTGGTCTCTCAGCATGGCTATGTTACAGATCATGACCCTCCTGCCCAGGTACCCCCATACTGTATGTGGTTTAGCAGAAGATTGTTTTGTTTTGGGGCAAGAAAATGCACATTTTTCTGACTCACGTGATTGCCAAGTGTAGCTTGGAAATGTGGTCTGGGTACCACCAGTGCAGTGCCTACCTGGGTGCATGGGGGCCTTAAAACAAGCTCACTGAGGGTGCACAGCCCCATTCCTCTGCAGTGACGCAAGTTCATCTGTGCTGTAAAGTGATTTTTGTGTACAACCTTTCTAGAGGAGGCTGCAGCTCCAGTGCAAAACAGTTCAGGAGCTGGAGGCTGAAATCACTCTGCGTACTCAGGATGAACTGATGCAGAAGGCAGCAGATGCTGGCAAAACTTACACTTGCTTAATAAATGTGATTTATTCCCTTCTCATCACCTCATTTTAAAGAGAGTTCCAGATCACATTCGTTTGGTAGCCACCTTTATTATTGTCTTCCACTTTTTAATAATAGATCTGGGCCAAAGAGCACCCTGAGTGAGAAAGCATATGTGGGAATCAGTGCCTGTGTGTTCTGGCCTTCCTTATTCCACGATAAAACACGGTTTCCTGTCTGTGCTCCTGCCCACCTCTGTCCTGCTGTTTTATCTGTCTGTCAGAGCTATTTTGACATCTGGGTCTTAACCCACTGAAGTTGAGAGCAGTTTGAATGGTCCCATCAGCTTTAAAGTGGCTACTCACCAGCTGGAGCCTGAGCCAGCCCACAGCCCCAGACAGGCCAGGGCTTCTCCCTCTGTGTGCAAAATGACATGAGATCAGGGCCTGGGACTATAAACACTTAAAGCAGTTGGCTCTTCGTAGCCCGGTGTTCAGATGAGATGGCTCCCCTGTTGCTAAATCTGACCTCAGGTGCAGGCAGCTCCAGATCCAGCCATACTGTTGGGTTTTCTTTTTCAACTCATTTGCAGTTCTTAAGACTAATTAATCAATTAAAAGGTGAAAGTGAGTGATAAGTAAGGGCTGTTGATATGATTGAAAAAAGCTGTTCCTCTTTTGCACTTCATAACCTTTTTCCCTTCCAAACCCATACTTGCCAGATCAGAATACACTGAAATCCTTGCATTGACATGAAAATCTCACCAGCTAATGTTTGCAGAGCTGAAGGTTTCCATCTCCCCCAGGCGGGTAACTTTCTTTGTGCAGTCTGGAGTGATCTTTAGTGACTCCCTTCTTGGATATCTGTCCTGCTGCCTCTCCAGTGAGTGGAGAAGTCAGATCCTTTGGCCGAAATTAACCACCTCCATTCAGATACTTGCTTGATTTAAATGTGTGCTTCATGAGAAGCATGAATCTTCTGTTCTTTTTCCCTTGGCTCTCACAAGGTGAATGAATGCTCCCAGCCGTGCCTTTCATTTGCTTTCCTCCCTGAAGATCTGTGTCTGGAGAAAGGCACCTTTCTCCAAGGCTGTGTTTCACCCTTTTTCACCTGCTCTCTGTCCTCCACCCAGCACCTACATTTGCGCTATCCTCATTTGGCAGAATGGAAACTGAGGCACTGGTCTGTGTCAGACCAGGACTGGACCCACGATTCCCTGAGCCTGAGCCCTGGAGAGTGGAAGAAGAGCCACGAATATCTGCAGGAAAAATAAAGCACGAACAAAACCACATGCAGGCACAAGAAGGGGGAATGAGCATTGGTGGGAGATAACCTGGATGGTAAATTTAAAACCACTAGCAAATGCTTGAAGGAAAGGGCTGAAGACTCCTCCAAAAGGCTGGGTGGCTTTTTAGTTTAAAAAAGGAAGGGAGGAGGATGATAGGACCTAGTCAAGCTCACCTGCTTGCCTCTGTGGAAAAAGCCTTTCTTTGTGCTTTGCTATTGGAAAAACTTTCAAACAAGTCACACAGTTGAAGGCTTCAAGTTTTACTCCAGCGGGACATATGAAGGGATCTGCTGCTGCATTCATGGTAGACTTTTCCCTCTTTCTTCCCAGGACAGGGATGTTTAGCTATGCCTAAAGATGTGACCTGGTTATAAAAGTTCCTCCCAACTTGTCCAGCCCACCCTTAGGCAGAGGCTCCCTCCCCTGCTGTGGGCTGGGGTCTCCTTGGGCAGGCATTTGGTTCAGATGTGACTCTCGGCAGCAATGGGTGTTGTGTGGAAGCTCACGGATTTTTTGGTGCTGCTAAAGCAGCCAGCAGCCCCCATCAGCTCCGCTCTCAGCGTATGCTGAGGATGAGAGGCTGCAGTTCTACCCAGCCAACTCGCTCTGGAGAACTGAAGAGGTTTTCCTGAAACCCAGCAGGGAATTCTGAGACTGGTGTCTTCCTTCAGCTTCATCCTCTCTGCAGTGATACAGAGACCCTCATTTTCTCTGTCCATCTCCAAAGTGCCGTCCCTGTCCCACATCCCTTGCCCAGCCTGCGGGAGCTACCTCCGGGCAGCCCTGAGCTCTGCGGACCATTTCCCTTTCTCCTGGGAGAAAGAAAAAAACCTTTTCCCAGCATTTCCTTACCTAGGAGGTCTCACCAAGCTGCAAAATAACTAAACCGACGGGCTTGCTTTCGGGGAGAGCTCCCAGCTCTTGCCGGCGCTGAGTTGGGGCCACCTCTGAGCGCTTTTCACGGGGAAAAAGACAACGAAATCCAAGCGCAGGAGGCGTCCCGGCGGGAGGTTACCTGCTCTACTGCTGGGGGCTGGCGGCGGCACCAAACTCGCCCTGGGCTGGCCGTCGGGACTCGTTCCGTTTGGTTTTTCTCCTGGGAGGAAGCACCAGTTCCGAGTAAAGCGAAGCGCCGCGGAGAAGGGCCGGGAGGAGAGCCGGCCCAGCGCTGGCCCCGGGACCCCCGGGGGAGGGACCGCTCGGGGGCATGGCTATAGAAGGAACCCCAGGAGAGGCTGGGGGATTTAGTCGTGGGAGTCGGGACCCCTCCCCGGGGGCCTCCTCCTCCCGCCGGGGGAGAGGGGCCGGGCGGGCCGGCACCGCACGCCCCTCCGGGGGGGCGACCGCCCTATATATATTGCCAAGCGGCTCGGGACCGACCTCCCCATCGCAGGGAGCTGCCGCCGAGCCTGCCCCCCTCCCCT
>VZTE01005518.1:3382945-3398620 GCA_013397775.1 Eulacestoma nigropectus | reverse complement strand
CGGAGCCGCGGGGCGCCGGGAGCAGCCCGGCCCCGCCGCCGCCGCCCGAGGAGCCGCCGCCCCCCGCCGGGGGCCGCCGGAGGAAGCGGCCGGTGCAGCGGGGCAAGCCCCCGTACTCCTACATCGCCCTCATCGCCATGGCCATCGCCAACGCCGCCGAGAGGAAGCTCACCTTGGGGGGCATCTACAAGTTCATCACCGAGCGCTTCCCCTTCTACCGGGAGAACCCAAAGAAGTGGCAGAACAGCATCCGCCACAACCTCACCCTCAACGACTGCTTCGTCAAGATCCCCCGGGAGCCCGGACATCCCGGCAAGGGCAACTACTGGACACTGGATCCGGCTGCAGAGGACATGTTTGACAACGGGAGCTTCCTGCGCCGGAGGAAGCGCTTCAAGCGCACCGACATCACCACCTACCCCGGCTACATGCAGAACTCCAGCGCCTTCACGCCCCCGCCCGCCGGCCGCCCCACGGCACCCACAGCGCCCTACCCCAATGCCCTCTGCTCGCCTGGCTACGGCCCCCAGCTCTCCAGCCCCGTCTTCCACCCCTATGCAGCCGGGGCAGCACCGCCGGCACAGCATCCCAGGATGTTCAGCATCGACAGCCTCATCAGCGGGCAGCAGGCCCTGCAGCCCTCACCGCCCTCCGAGCTGGGCCACCCATCGCTGGGCTTGCCCGGAGCCGAGCTGGCTCCTGCCTGCTCTGCCGGCAGCTCCGAGCCTCCCTGCTTCCAGGCACAGCCCGTCAGCCCTGGCTTGCTGGGCCGGGCCGGCCCCAACTCCCTGGCGTACCCCTACGCCGCCTCGCCCCCGCACCTGCCCGTGGCTCAGGGCAGCTACTCGCCCAGCAGCCCGCAGCTCTACGGGGCTCCCAACAGACTGGCCCTGCCGGCCATGCGGCCCCCGGCCTGTGCCGAGCATGGCGAGCAGCTTCTGGGGCTCTCCGCGTCACCCCTCGGCCAGTTCGGCTCCAGCAACACCTACATGAGGCAGCCCAACTTCCCCGCTGGCCTGGAGCGGTACATGTGATGAGGCTGAGGGGGCTTGGCTGGACATCCCCAGGCTCCCACGAGCGGCTCTGGACGAGCGAACTTCTCCCTCCTGTGGGAGTCAGCTGGGGTGGAGTCGGGGGTCCCCGGCTCCTGGCTCTGTGCGGACACGCACGTGTGGGAGGACTCAGTTTCTCTCTTTATTTTTGAAGTGGAGACAAGGCGATCTGTTTATCTGCTCCATTCCTTCCTGGAAAAGCCCTGGCTGCATCTGCCAGGCAGAGCTTCCCATGCCCGCCCTTGTGCCCAGCCTGGCCCCGGGGCTGCCGCCTGCAGCACTGCACCCCGGGGCACTCCCAGGGCGAGGAGGAGCACACTCAGGAGGTGGGTGCATGGTGTAACATGCAAGAACTCTCTCTCAAATGGGCTTTCTCCTCTCTTCCCTGAGTGCCTCCCGTGTAACTGGAATGAAAGTTATCAAAAAAACCCCCAAACCACTAAGCAAGTTCACTGGATTTTAAATGAATATTTAAGATGTTTATCATTTCCTTTCCCTGTAGGAAAAGAAACCCCAACTTGACTACTTCTTTTTACTATTTTTAAAAGTTACTTTTATTGTTAGAAAGGACTTTTTTAAAATAAAGCTTTTTCTTCCAACATGACAAGTGCTGCTGTTCCTCTGGCTCTGGATGGATCTTGGCAAGAGGAAATTATAGTCTTGTAACTGTTGGGATACGGATTCGTGCTGCTGTTGTGACACCACCACATCTTACATTTTTAGTGACACTTCCCAAAGCTCTCTATTTTATTATGATTTTCTTAAAACCAAATGGTAACTCCTGCAAGGCTTGCCCATGCAGCCCTTTCTGGATTTTATAGTTTCCATTTGCATAGAGAGAATGCGTCTTCCCTCCAAGGAATCCCTTTCAGGTACAATTCTGATTTAGCACATCAAATTAGGAGATTGTAGTTTTTCTTCCTAGCAACAAAATCAATTAAAATTCTAACCTGTTCACTGGCTGGGCTGCTGCTATTTATTTACAGGACTCCTAGCCAGACCACCTGACAAGGTTTGAAGGGAGAATTCCCCATCCCCAGATTTAGATTTTTTAAAATTTAAACATCCTTTGGGTAAAAGCGCCAAGCTAGGATTTCTCTCCTCTTTTTCAAGGGTGTCTTCTGAAGCAGAGCAGTTTTCCGTAGTCCCCGTTTCATTTTTCTCTCTAAGGAGTTGGAAGTCATCTGAGCTTTGGTGTAAAACAGCATCTCATTCCCCAGCTGCTGGGCATGACCAAAAACTGTTGTATAGGCAGGTACCCACAGTCACCTTTTGTCTGCAGCTTGGAACCCTGTGGCTTTTCATTCTTTCATTCTATGTGCTCCACAGAAACGGAGAGTAGGTTTAGTATGAGAGTGGAGGGAAGAAAATGCTTTTTTCTTCTTGGCTTCCTTAAAATTTGGCCTCCATCTGTCTCTAAAAACTGGCCTAGCTTTGGTCTGCTGCCTACAGCTGAGTTGCTGAGTGCCGAGTCTCCTCTCGGGTCCTTCCAGCTTCACCCTTTCAGCTTTCACACTGGTCCCAGCAGCAGCTTCTGTGCTTTTCCCCTGGCAATAACCCTGCTCAGAAAGGGCCTTGTGAAAGAACTTATCCTTTGAAACACTTTGGCTCTCCCCACACGATATCTATAGGCAGACATCTTCTGTCTAATGGAAATTTGCAACGTGCCATGCCTGCCTGTGACATACTGCCTGCAGAGATGGCTTGGGGGGTGCTGAAATAATCACTTGCAAGGACAGTCAGCAGAAGGGACATTTGTCATAGCTCACATTCATTCCCAGGGCCCAATCCTGCAATGTTTTGCTTACGAAAGAACTTTTGAAACCTTGGCTGAGTACCCAGGGTGTCAGAGCCAGACATGTGCCGGAAGCACTGGGTCTGCTGGCTGATGGGGCTGTGACCCCGCTGGGTTTGCACCCTGAGCAGGAGGGGTGCTGAGGCAGGGAGAGCCAGGTACTGACATGAAATAAAACCAATGTTGGGTGGAGGGGGTGGGCAGGAGATGCTGTGGTTCTGCCTGGGTGGGATGCACTGGGGAGAGTTGGCCAAACCGTGACAACTCAGACCAAGCTGAGCTGGCTCATCCCTGAGCACCTTGGCGACTTGCAGCAGCAGGGAGGTGGTGTTGGAAAGGGCTCTCCAAGTTCCTGGTATCTCTGAGTGTTAACTCAGGTGCTGGTGGAGCCATGGGGGCTGGGCTGAAGGGGGGCTGGGCTGTGACTTGCTCCTGTCTCCCAGCCACCTGTGCCCTCCTGCTATGGGGCTCTCTGCAGAGTGGCATCCAGCTCCAGATCTAGGGATGAGTCTGCTAGAGAACACTCTCACCCCTGTGCCTGTGCAAGAGGAGTCTCTTCAGCCAAGGTGGCTCTGGTGTGAAGCAGGAGTCAACACAGTGGACTGAATCCCCAAAAACCTGGCTTGGGGAGAGCAGATGACCCTATCCTGGTGTGTTGGGACAACCCCTGGTGTGCAGCACTGGGTTACGCATCTTCCCAGGACCCCATATGTCCCTGTCTGCCAGACAGCCCCAGCCCAGAGACCCCTGCAAGCATCAATAAACCACCCTCACCACGGGCCTTACACTGCCAAACAGCTGGAAAACAGGGGGAACAAACCCCTTTTCTTCTTTTTCCTGCAGATATTAATCCTCACATGCACAAAACTCTGGCAACTTGTATTGTGATTGTCATTAAACTAATGCCTTAAGAGTGTCTTCTTGGTTAAGTTAATGTATCCCAACGAGGCTTTTAAGCTTCCATTTCAAAGCTTTGTTTACAGTTAGGGTGAATCTAGCAAATGAGTAGGATTAAGGTGTCATGTAAAGCATGAGCCTTGCTGGGACAGAGTAGTTTTAAGCTTTGTAAAGTTTATACCTGAGCCCTTCATCTGTTTTAGTGTCTTTTCGATGTCCCTGTTTAGTGAATAAGAGGGATTTGAATGGAACAGGAGTAATTATCACTCGGATTTCAGCTGTGAAACCAAGTCTCCTTTGAAATCCTCCCCTCTTTATTTAGGGAGTTTAGGGAATATTATGTAATGACAGTTGTAACAATCTCGAGCTCACACAAAAGACAGAGGCAAAACTTTCTGTGCTCTCTGAGACTGTGGAAGGAATGTCGTACCTCAGGGTGATGGCGAGAGGTACTCTGGACTTCCCATGGTGGGGAGAGCCCTGTCCCGAGCCCGTGAGATGCCGACGGGGGAGGTGGAATTGATCCTGAGCACCAAGGAGATTTAGTGGTCATCTGGGCTATCTTCTCTGACTCCTCAGGGAGCAACTCTTTGCACATGAGGCCGATTTCAGGTAACTCAGGCTGCACGTTCAGAAATATGCAGCCAAAATGAGCTGCCGCTTTGAAAAGATGTTTGTTTTTCACTGGGAAACACTGGCTACCCAGGGAGGACCGACTGAGCTGCTGTGTCTGCCTGTGTACGACAGCATTCTGCATGTTTCGTGCTTGTACCACCTTCCTGCTGCTTCCAACAGGTTCAAACAAGCAGTAAGAAATGCCCTTTCCAGATTATATTCCCAAGTTATAAATAGTGTTTTCCATCCTGCTACAAACAAACACCGCACCAGCTGAAATTTTAGTTGAAGCACATTTCCTGAAGAACTTACAGGTCCCTCAGGCAGTGTTAGGTTTTGTCTGGATGCTGGCAGCTGTTCACTGACAGTCTCAGTGCTGGCAGTGTTTCACCATAACTTGCTGTTATTCTATGCAATACTTTGCCCTTTGCAAAAGCACGGCTTGAAGACCTTCAGTGGTGTTTCTTGGAGGCCAAGATTGAGTCGGCAAAGTCAGACAGTGATGGGGAGATGGGCAGTGGGTGCAGTAGGGCCGGCTGAGATCGGCTTTGCCAGGTGATAATGAGATTTTGACAGATTAGCATCTGGGAGTCAGCACTGCCGGAGCTCTGAGCTACATCTCGGGGTATCGGGGATCCATCACCACTTCTGCTGTGTTGTGTTTAGATCCTTTATGTTCGGAAAGTTCCTATGAGGGCAGGAATGGTGATGCAGCTGCTGTGTTTGTACAGGGCCAGAGCAGCGCTGCGCTGCCCTCCGCCGCTTTACTCCAGGGGTGTAACGCCGCGGCGGGGGGGTGGCAGGGGCGAGATGGCCCGGAGTGACAGGCGGCGTGCTCAGGCCAACACTGACCTCCAGTGGAAAGCCCTGGGAAGCCGCTCCCTGCTCCCGGGGGGGTGCTCAGCATGTACCGGCACCATCCCGGCCTTTGGGGTCCTGTTCACGGCTGCGGGGGATCAGGACATCGGGGAGTTTTGGGGTACGGTCAGGATGAGACACAGTGAGGTTTGTTCAGGGGGGGTCGTTATGAAACACAGTGGGCTGGATACAACCTCCGGGCTTAAAACAGCAGTTACTCACTCTGGGGAGGTTTCGGAGGGGAAGGCTTTCTCTGGCTACACCTTCTTTTACCCTTTTCCTAAGCCATCGCTGGGCACAGGATGCAGGATTGGGCTCTGCTGGCTGACCCCTGCAGCTCTTCTCCCTAGAGTGAAAATAGGAAAACGAGTGGAAGCACAGTGAGAACCTGTGCTCTTGATGGAAGGAGAGGGGTCAGTGATGGCAGACCACTCCTCTGCAGCAGCCAGTCTCATTGGCAGCCTGACTTTGTGTTTGAAATGTGCTACACGATGGTTGAAAGGCAGAGCTGGGGGCTGGCCTGGCTTTTAACAGCACCCAAAGTGCCAGGCAAAGCAGCAGAGCCTGGGCACTGGCAGCACAACACCTACAAGCTCTTGGGAGAGATCCAGCGTGCAGTCGTTCCACAGACTTTGTACCATGGTTGCTGAAGGGGTTACACTGCAGCAGCTGGGTTTATGAATGTAATGAATCAACTGTGCCATCCCAACACCAGCAGGCAGCTCTGGCTTGTGGCAGCTCAGGGTGCTGCATGGAGAAAAGGTGCACCTGAGCCACCTACATACGTGCCTGGGAAAAGTTCATTTTCCATTTGCATCAGCACTGCTGAGCCAAAGGCAGCAGGGTACAACCTCTGCAGAGAACGGTTTCTCGATGGTCTCAGATGTTTTGGGTGCTTTCCATCTGCACCAGAGTCGTCTCATCTTGGTTTTAAAACTCCCCTGCTAATCAGGTGTTGGAAACCAAATCAAATCTGTAGACCCATTTTCAGGAGGTTTCAAGTGACCCAATCTGGCTGGAGCAAATGGACCTCAAAAAGCACAAAATTGTCCAAGCTCACTGACCACCCTGGCTCTTCACTCAGAGCAGGCCATGGGTTTCAGCAGAGGAATTAGTCCACCTGTGCAGTTCAGGCCAACCCAGGTCTTGGTTCTACCCTTCTCAGATGTTCTGTGCTTGAAAGACAGGAGACTGAGTAAAGCTAAGGGGACTCTGCTGTGCCTCATTATTTTCAGTTTCAGAAAGATGCTTATATGGAGCTGTGAGTCCCTCCCAAGAGCATCCCATCCAGCACTCCTCCGTAACAGAGCTGTGTTTACCCATGGGAAAACAGGAGGCTGCCAAGCCAATCTCATCGTTTTGGAGCCTTCACCCTCAAGAAGTCACAAGTTTTGCCATCCCAAAGACACAATTAGGGAACATTTTCTTGCCAGACCCCAAATGCATCCCAGCAGAGCTTTGTGTTCCCTAGAGATGGCAAAACTGGCCACTTGGTCAAGATGCTCCCTTCAGGTCACCGTGGAAGCAATGGAAGTGGGGTATGGTTTTGCCTCCTGCACTGTGGGCAGCACCCACGAGGTGGCAGCCAGGTGACACCCTGGCCAGGTCCTGAGGCCCACCCTCAGCTCTCCTGCCCGGACCCCACCAGCCGCAGACCCTCTCCAAGCAGCATTTTCTTCTCCCTGGTTACTTATTGTTAGGTTTTCCACAGTGTTGGTTTAAGCACGTATCCATCCTCCCCCAGCTCGAAGCCCTTTCTTTCCAGGCTGTCTGCTGCTTGGATTCTCCCCGAGCTGATGCTCACCCTCTAAGTATAATTGCAATACAAAGTAGTTTCAGAATAGCGTGCAATAGTGGCTAATTATTTGGAACAATTATACATAACAAAGACAGAGCCAAGCAGCAAGAGGGCTTAATTGTCTGGCCAAGCATGAAATAGCACAGGATTATCGCTCACAGGGGGAGGGGAGGCAACAGAGGAGAATTGCCCCATAGAATAGGCAAGAATCCAGCCTGCTCTGGAAGACAAAGTTTATTGAAGAACTTGAAAATTCCCTGTTGAAGCATCTTCTGAGATGGCAGAGAAGACATGAAAAGGATAATGACCCAGAATATGGGCTTAAGGCACAAATCCCTCCACTGACAGACTTCAGGCCTAGAGGCGCTTAAGAACATGCTTAAATTTTAAACACATGAATAGTCCCCTTTGACGGCTCACGTGCTTAGAGTTAAGCTCAGGCATAAGTGTTTGTAGGATTGGAGCCCAGATTTTTATTGCAACTAGGTTCTTCTCAGTAATGACAGGAAATAAGCGATGTATAAAGTGCACAAGCTCCCCGGGCAGTGCCATGAAACCCTTTGCTCCATGTGAGTGACAAGAACCTGCTGTGAGCCACAGCAACATCCACACCTTCCCTCCCTGCCACGGAGCTGAGGGAGAGAACAGCTGTGCAGTGGTGAGAGCAGCATCTCCAAGTCATGAGTGGAGCCTGAGAGTCCACAGGTGTGGGTGAGAAGGTGAGGAGGTTGCAAAATGGAAAAAAAATCACCATTAAAACCTAAAAAGTGCTGCGGGTGTTGCCGGAGTTCAGCCTTGCTTGAGAGCACCAAAAAGAAATGTCTTGGAGAGCTTCTGAGACGGTGTGGAAAATGAGAATAATTTTCAATAAAAGTGATTAAAATACATATATTTTTTAAAAATCCTGCAGAATATGAGCAAATCAATGCAATAGCAGCTCCTCTCCAAATAATCCCTGCTTAGGCATGCACCTGCTGTTTCTGCAGAATAAGGTTTCTCTTGTGTGAGATCTTCCCTGCTCTTTCTCCGTCTCTGAAGGTTTTGTTTTTTGCAAGGCTTCCCGTTTTTACAAGGCAGCTACCTGCTGGGCAGCAGCACTGGCCCCTCTGCTTGAACCTAGATGACTGTTTTTCAATTGTCTTTAGGGCTGGAAGGATTTGTTTTTGTTAGTGGGGCAACAGCCTTGTGCTGGTGACTGCAGATGCGCTATAGTGGTGGTGGTGGTAGAGAAAGTGGAATGTGTGGGATACGGATGCTGTGAGCTTCAGTGGGCTGACTGACCATAGGGCCTGTGGTACCTGCCATCCCATGGATGTCCCATGTCCCAGACCTACAACCATGCCTGAAGGTTTGGATGAGGGTGCCCATGCCAGCAGCAGCGTGTGAGAGCAGTCCAGCCTGGGGAGTTAGCTGTGGAGGAGATTTTTCCTTAGGAAAAATGAGTGGACATGTGGATCTGCCCCCCGGGAGGTCAGGCCCCCCTGCCCACTGCTGGCTGTACTCTGCACACCCCTATCAGCCCCCCAGGGGCCCTACAGGGATGTGCCCCACAGGGTGGGAGCTGCTGGTGGAGGAGGCGGCCCCACCACTGCCTCCCTTAGTGCACCTGGGACCTCAGCTGTGCCTTGGGCATCGGCACCCATGGGTCCAGGACTGCTGCTGGCAGCCACTGGAGGGCATTATATGATCCCTACAGCCTTCTTATCGGGCCATATGTGCAGCCTCCCTGCCTTTCCCAGGCACAGACGCGTGCTATGGAAACACCCACATTGCCTTTTTCTCCTTTACGCCCGTACGGGGCTGGGAAGGGGGGACTGGGCAGCTGACATCACCTCTGGGGAAGGGTCAGGCCAGCTGGTGCCAGTGTGGGCTGGGATGTCCCTCAAGCGCTCAGGACCTTCCCAAACCACCCCGATGCCTCAGTGCATGGCCAGCCTGCCACAACGTGCCTGTGCAGCAGCTCAGAGCAGCGGGGCACGGGTGGAGGATTTTCTCTGAAGCCAGAGGTTAATTATGCTTTATTGGATAATTTTCAGCTGCCAGCGCTGGCAATAAAAGGGATTTCCTCTAGATGGCACGCTTATCTCTGCACTGGGAGGGAAGCCCACCAGCTTGCGTCCCCCGCTGGACCCCAGCCGTGTATTTTCAGGGAACAGATAACTTATGTCCTCTTATATCCCAATTTGAATGCTCAATATCTAGACTATACAAAAGCCTGAGAAATGGTGATAGGAAAAAGGCATTTCACAGTGAGCACTGCTGGGATCCAGTTAGCTGGGTGATGCTGAGTATCCATCTCGAAGGAATCTGGTCTTTCCAAGTAACATAAAGCCAGATGTGAAACATCAGCCTTCCCTTTATCAGCCCTCAATGTCGTTTCTTCCATGTGAGTGATCCAGTTCCCTCTTCCCAGCAAGAATAAGCAGAGGCTTACCTGCAGTAAGTGCAAGAAGTGGGGATGTGTGTGTATGTGAAACCTCAACACCCCCAGAGTGGCTGGATTAATTTTTATCTGTGTGTCGGCAGGCTTCCCCTCTCTTGCCCCTGTGCAGCTCAGGATAGCAATTTCTTCTGGTGGTTTTAAGAGAGGAGTAGAAGTTCACACCAGTCTGGAGCTGACGTTCACCCTTCTGTGCAGATTCAGACACAGATATTGAAGTGGTGCCTACTTTAATAATTTTTCCACCTGACAGTCCTTCACTACGTGAGGGGAGAGGGTTAAGGGGTTTGGTTCTGCCTCTGCTTCTCTACATGTGTGAGATGCCTCACCCCTCTTCCCGTACTTCAGCCTGCAAATTTTTCTCTGTTTATTCAACTCCTTCCCAAGATGGGAACAGGGAAAAGGAGCCCTGTGCTATATTCCTGTGCAGTCTTATGTAAGGTCAAGAGGCAAAATGTATGTATGAACCTCTTTGCAAGGAACATCTGTAGATATCAGCATGTACATGCAGGGCTGATTATTCAGAAGGATACAGCAGATGTACCCCGATCTGATCCCTAGCTGGAGATTGTTGGATGCTTCCAAATGTGAAGGCTCCTACCCAACCTTTTTCTACATGAAAGAAATGAAAAAAAGCAAAACAGTTTTTATACTGACCAAGATATATTCCAGTAATTTTCCACCTTCTCTGTCATTTCCTCCTTTGAAGGCCCTCTCTGTATTGCTTCTGGCACCTAAGTTGAAGGTCCTCAACTGGCATTTCTGGCAGAAGTGGACTTTTGTGATCTCAAAGGGTGAGGTGGGCATGATCTGCTGAACTGCTGAATGCAGAAAACAGCATCAGGGATTTTCTGGACAAGTTTGGCATGATCAGATGCTAACACAGAAAACCTGGACTCAAAAACCTCATCATGAGTTTCTAAATCCTTGTGGATCTGGCCATTTATTTAGGTTCTTGCACTGGTGCACCCCATTTGGAAAATCTGATTCCCTCCCACATTTATCTCTCACCTCCCAAAAAAACCCTAAAAATCCTTCCTTCTATTTTCAGGGGATTTTGGAAAGAATGAAGTGATTTAGCAGGCTTGTTTTCACAGGGATATTTTTCCTTGTGTGGTAGGCACAGTTACCAGGCTGTTCTATACACATTGCCATGTGCCAGAGGATAATTGCCCTCCACATGCATCGGCCTTTGGCTAATGTGTTTTTTATGGCAACCAGGAGAGCAGGCTTTGGTGAGTCTCAAAAGTGCACCTGGTGGTTTATGGCTTGAAAATGCTGCTTTCCTCTGAGTCATGGAAGTGTGTGTATCTCTTTTCATGTCAGATTGCTGAAGAATGGTACAAAAAAGGGCTTAGAGAAAGTCGGAGTTAATCCGTTGAGTGTTAAGCCGTGTATGAGCTTGCCTAGTGGGCTTCAAACCCTCATGGGATGGGATCAGTTATGAAGAGAGAGCAGGAGGCAAAGTTTTGGAACCACAAGCCCAAAACTAAGGTCCTAAAGTCAGATCCTAGCACTTAAATAAACGTGTTTTTAAGATGTTTCCCACTCATCTGAGGAGCAGAAAAGACAGGGATAATTGTGCTCCGAAGTTTCACGGGGACTCAGCCCTGCACATGGGGTTCCTGGGAAAAGCCTTCGTTGGAATCCAGGCCTTTTTTGGTGTGGCTTTTGAGACACCTGCATTTGAAAAGTCAAGTCAACAAACCCGAGCTGTCCAACATCTGAACGCTGCAGGGATGGATATTGGCACTTGGCTCCGGTGGTTTCCAATCTGGGAATTTCATATAGCTCTCACTATCTGTCACCACCATTCCCACTGACCTCCCTGTGCTGGGAGCTCGTGGTGTGCAGGCTGCAAACTGATCTTTGCAAGCTGAGAGCTGGCTGTGCGGGGCTGGAAAAAGGGCTGAACTGCAGGGAGCACTGAAGGTCTGAGCTTTGGATATGGAAAGAAGAGAAATAATATCAAAGGAAATCACATAAGTGGAAAAAGAGCCCCCTGGGGCAGCCCAGGCAGCAGCAGGTCTGTCTTGTTCATGTTTTCAGAGAAGTTAGAGGTCAGCCAAGCTTGATAACGAGGTAATAAAGAAAAATCCATCACTGAGCCTTGGGGGACTTGTAGATGCGGTTCTCATCAGAATAAACGAATTTAGATGCTGCTCGGCAGAAGCAACAAGAACGATTACGGGTCACAAACCCAACAGATCATCTGGATGGGTGTGGGAGCAACGTCGGCTGGGCTGGAGCTGAACTTTCCCCATTTCCCAAGGGATTTACTTCCCGAGGCTTTGCCCCCCGCTAAACCCCGGCGCCGGGAGATGCTCCGGGCAGGAGCAGCTCCCTTAGGCGTGGGCATGACCAGTGCCAGGGCAGGAGCAGCGACCGCACCCTGCAGTGCTCCGGGGTTCGTGTTCTGCCCTCCGACTACACCCCCCACCAAATAACGGTCTGGGAAAGAGTTTTTCCCTGGGGGGAAAAAAAAATTAAAAGTGCCTGGTCGCTGTGGCCAATTCTGCAGCTTTCAGGAGCTCCGACCCAGGCGGAGGCACCGGGAGACCCGGGGGGAAAACCTCGGCCGTGGGGATCCACCTGCCGAAGCCGTCAAGCAGGGCATCCAACACCGACCCCACACGCCTGGATCAAACGCCTCATTAAGACAGGCGGGAAAGACAGTGAAAATCAATTTCAAGGAGAAAAAAAATCATCATGATCGGCTGATGGCCTTTATTGTATTTTTCCCCTACTTTTGAGACTTTTTGGAGCCTCTCTTCACTCCACCAGCACTCATCCCTACGCACGTTTGATTCCGCAATTTAACGTGAAATGTGGAGCAGAGTTGGGTTCAAACGGGAAGCGAGACTGTAAGGAAATAGTGCAGAGAGGAGAGCAGAAAAATTAAAAATCTGCCCGAGGAAAAATGCTTCCCTCCCAGCCCAGCACGCCCGGGCTCGGCGGGGCGATGACAAGGCAGTCTTTTCGGGTAGATCGATAGGGTTTTTCTTTCGGGAGACCACATCATTTCTTACCCTGGCGCACATTAAAACGCGCCCGTCTCTCCGCGTGTGGATGCACGGCCGGGAGTGTGTGTGTGTGTGAGCGTGTGTGTGTGTGCGCGCACCGTGTCTGGGATCCGACCATCTGGTTTGTTTCAGTCCAGGGTTTTCCTTTGCTAAATCATCTCGGGACGGGTATAGTTTAGGTACTTTTTCTCGTTTTGATTTGTTTTTGCAGCCGATCTTGCGTGGCCAAGCCGAGGCTGAGACCGACTCGACGAACAGAAGCCGTTCGGAGACGGAGGGAGCGGGATTCATTCACTGTCGTTCCATTGTGGGTCATTCCCGACTTAAACGGGGACAATATTGTGCCTCGAAACAGGCAGAAATCGTGTCGGTGGTGGGTCATCGGGACACGCTGTTTCTCGAGCTGCTGCGCTCTGGGTGCTCGATGCTGAGGGGGAGAGCCAGGTCCAAGCGGGAGCAGGACAAGGCACCGGCCGCATCCCATCAACAGCGCCTTGGATCAACCCTTCTCGCCTCCCCCATACATTTTTGGCCTCATCGGGGTCCCCATGACCATGAGTACAGCAGCAAGCGGCTCCACCCGAGTTGCCCGTTGCCGGGGGCTCCCCCCGAGGTCTGCCCACCTCTCCAGACAGGGGGGGAGCGGGCAGCCGGGGCAGGGCAGGGGTGGGCAGGCAGCAGACACCCACATCTGTTTCGCTTCGAGCCGTGCGGGACCAGCCTCCAGACGGAGCGATCGGGAAGCGGCCGCCCTGCGACCGGGCGCTGCCGGGGGCGCGGGGGGCGGCCGAGCATCTTCTCCCCTGGAGCGTCTCCCGGGCGGTGTCCTCTGCCCCCGTCCGCTCCCAGCGCGTCATTTTGCTGTCCCCCCCCCGCCCTCCCCTTCGCCGCCCTGCAGAGGCACAAGGCGCAGCTCCCGGCGGTTCCTCGCTGCCATGAAATGCACCAAGTGGAAATTCAATCGCCCCGTTGTGTGTGTGGTCGAAATCTCTGGCAGCTGCTTCGGAATTTTTTATGACACTTTCGTTTATGTAGGGGAGGCATAACTATTATTTTACTTAATAAAAATGGAAAGCGGCTCGGGTCTTTTCCCTCTCCGCTCTCTTCCGTTTGTTCTTCCCATTGCGTTTCCACCGGGCTGATGAACGGAGAGTTTAAACAATGTCGGTAGGAAAGATGCGGCATCTCCGAGGCATTTCTCCGTGTTAGATAATTATATATACATGTACATATGAAAAAATATATATCAGGAAAAGGAAATATATAAATATAGGTACAGTTGAATATATGTATATCTATATACACGCAAACATATGAGAGGGAGATATATGCGTATGTGTTGTGAGCACAGGTTAGGAGCATCGAAGAAGTATAAAAGTGAAAGCTCAGGAAAGCACCCCCAGAGCTAACACGCGACAGCGGGACAGACTTCCCACCTTCCTGAGAAACTCTCAGCACAGTTTTCCCCTCTACTTTTCCCCTCCGATGGAGAAATTCTCCCCGATGGCCGCACTGGCGGCCGGGGAGGAGGATGCGACCGACTCCGCGCAGAGGCTCCGGCTCGGTAATCGCTGCTTCCACTGGAGATGTGCGGACGGAGCCGTCCGCTTCTGCCCTCTCCTAGGGGTCCCCTCGAATTCGCCGAGCCTGTGCACCGAGTCGTTAGGGCTTGAGTAATTGTGACCGGCATTTGGAAGCGGGGCCGCGCAGCTGTTTGGCCCGGCTCCCCGGTATTAGTGCTGGAGATTTTATCACCAAATGCTCGCACCTGTTAACGGCAGAGACTGGCAATTCATCACCACGGATTCTCACACTGCTGAACGTGGCCCTGGTGGGGGGACATCTCCTCATGGTACCCCCTGGGAGGAACCCATTCCCTTCCTCCCTCCCCAAGCATCCTCCCACGGGAAAGCAGAAACCTGTTCGCAGAGCCTCCAAGGGGAAAAACCAAACCCAACCAAACCAAACCAATCTAAAACCTAACAGCGCGAGCGTGGCTCAAAGTGTCCGCGGTAGAGACAGGGACAACCTGCCGTCACAGCCACCTACGGGACATGGGCTGGGCAGCTTAAGCCGTGGACGTGTTCCCCGGACTGCGCTGGGGCCAGCTGCAAGGTGGGCAGCGGGGCTCTGCCACCCGCGGGGACACTGCGGTGGCTCCCGGGGACCTTGTGTGCCTCTGTTTAGCCGAAAATTCTCCCTCTTCGCCTGCAGCCCGCGACAAGGTGGATGTCTGCTGCCCACCACCTCCTCCTGCCAACCATCAGGGAAGCGGAGGCAGGAGAGCGGCAGACACGAGATCCCGAGGCCGCAGGATATTCCCCTTCCCGAAGGGCTCCCGGGGCCGGGCTGTGGGTGGGCCGCCTTGGAAGGTGGTACCCGGCCGGGCCAGCCGCGTCGGGCGGAGATGAAGGACTCGGGTGCGGTCCCAGCACCCCGCCGACACGCACAGCCTTTGCTTTGGTTGTTTCTCGCGGGAGGTGAGGCTCGGCAGAGCGTTGCTCCTCGCCCTCCGGGCCGCACCTGCCGGGCGCAGCATCCCTTCCGTGGGAGCCCTCGGAGGAGGCGGGTTTCCAGGCAGGGTGCTCCGGCCTCGGTGACGTGTCTGTGACGTAAGCGCGTGGAGAAGGGGAGCGGGGATCCCCAAATTCACACGACCCCTCAAGGGGGCCGGAGGCTCTGTCCTGGCGGAGTGAGGGTCCTTGTCGGCGAAACTGCGGGAGGTCTGCAGCTCATCCCCCAGCTTCGGGGATGGGCAGCCCTCGGGGGGAGAAGGGACCCTCCGCGGAACCCCGCGCCGAGGAGGGCGACGGTCGCATCGCGCAGAAATAGGGTCTGAGAGCCTCCAGCACCGCGGGGCTCTTGGGGCGGGGAGGGGCTTTATCCAGCCTCGATCGCCCCCCTCCTGCAGCAGCCGGCTCCAGACGAAGCCGGGGGCACCCGAGCGTCCGGGGAGCGGGCAGGGCCTTTCCTCGAAAGCATCCTGGGCGGGGGACACGGTCCCCGGGGACCGGGCCGGGCCGGGCAGTCCCTCGCCGTGCCCCGTGGGGGCTGCGGCGGGCGCCACGTGATGCCGGGGCGGCCGTATAAAGGCCTGGGGAGCGCTGGCGGCAGGCGCAGTGTGGGAGCGTTTCCACCGGGTCCCAGCTCGGGAGGGGTGGGGAGGGGGGAGCCGCCTTCCCCACTTCTGCCCTCCC
>VZTE01005518.1:3346888-3363737 GCA_013397775.1 Eulacestoma nigropectus | reverse complement strand
AAAAAAAAAAAAAAGGAGAAAAGAAAAGAGAAAAAGGAAAAAAGCTGTGTACAACATCCCAGCCTGTCCCTGATCCTGGGAATGGATGTGAGGGCTTGTTCAGGGAAAAGGTAGCCTGACCCTGTGCAGTGAGAAAGGGAGAGGCAGAAGTCATGAAACAGGGCTCTGTTTGGCCTCAAATTCGATTTGCATGGTTAAAACTTGCTGATCCCATACAAGGTTCTCCTGGCTGGGAGCTGAACTTGGTTCCACAGCCAAGCTTTCTTCTTTCCCAGAGTGTTCAGCATAAATCAGACTTTCACAGCCGTCTTTGAGTGGAAGGAGCAAGAAATCACGTTTTGTCTCCTGTCCAGGAGCTCTGGGAGAAAGGAGCTGTCAGAAACCCAGGAACCAGCCCAGATCTGCTGACACGTGCTCTGGGAATCCTTCTGCCTGGCACTGCCTTCACCCATCTGCTGTAATGTCTCCATCAGCTCCCATGCGCTGCTTTTCCCTGACGAGATCCCAGCCAAGCTGCTGGCACCCAAGTGGAGCTGTGCCCTGAGCGAGGGACACCGAAACATCTTTTGGGCTGGGTTATACTCTGCCCTGCATCTCACCCAAGGCATTAAGAGGGTTTTAACACAGACCCAGGTGTGATGCCCTGCTGTGACCATTTGCACTCCCCTGGGGTCATAACTTTAGGGTCTTTTTTTCCCTAGAGGATCAGCCCAGAGAAGTCAGCCTTCCACGTGCTTTTCTATCTCACTTGTCACTAGTCTCACGAGGAATTATTTTCTGAATATTTAGGTAGAATTTCCCTTGCTGTGCCTTGTGTCCATTGCCTCCCATTTGCTTCCAGGAGGATGGTGGCTCCGTTGTCTCCTTCTTCTCTGACTGAACAAATCCATCTCTCTCCACGTCTTCCCGCCTGGCAAAGTACTGGCAATTTTCCTTGTACAGCTTCATAAGCATTTGAGGGAGAGGGGCAAGTTCCCACAAACACTACGTGGGTCGTGTCCATCTGAGCATCTCCTGGCAGGGAGGGAGGGTTTGGTGGAGGCGGCTGCAGAAATCCTACCAACACCTGCCATGGAGCCCAGCAAGGGACCAAAAGCTCCACTGCTGATCCTGTTGAAACAGAGGGTTAAAGCCACTCTGCTAGAGCCATTCCCTGCTAGCGAGATCCATATAGTCCATTAAAATTAGGGATCTTATTATGGGCTATATAAAAAAGGTAAAAAGGAAATGAGAACCGTATGAAGGGTTTCTTATGTGTGCAGATGGCAAGGGCATCTGAGGCTAAGAAAGCCTTTCCAACAAGCTTTTTCCAGACAGAAATGCTAACTTTACAGGGTTTCTCCTCTTTCAAAAAGAGATAAATAGATGCAGGAGTATCTATTCTGCACAATTCACACTGGCTAACCAGCCACACTGTCCTCGGGATGGAGAAACCGACCCTAAACCCATATCGTGCTCTGTCCTGGTTTCAGCTGAGATGGAGTTAATTTTGTTCCTAGTAGCTGGTACAGTGCTGTGTTTTGGATTTAGTATGAGAATAATGTTGATAACACACTGCTGTTTTAGCTGTTGCTAAGTAGTGCTTACCCTAAGTCAAGGACTTTTCAGTTTCCCATGCTCTGCCAGTGTGGAGGTGCACGAGAAGCTGTGAGGGAGCACGGCCAGGACAGCTGACCCGAAGTGGCCAAAGGGATAATCCGTACCACAGATCATCATGCTCGGTATATAAACTGGGGGAAGCTGGCCAGGAGCCACTTATCACTGCTTGGGGAGGGGATGGTGAGCAATTGTATTGTGCATCACTTGTTTTCCTTGGGTTTTAGTCCTCTCTCTATCTCTCTTTTTGTAATATCCCTTACTATTATTTATTAATTAAGATTATATTGTAACTAATTTCAATTATTAAACTGTTCTCAGCCCATGGGTTTTACTTTTTTCTAATTCTCGTCCCTACTCCACTGGGGTGAGGGGGACTGAGCAAGAATCTTCATGGTACGGAGTTGTCTTCTGGGGTTAAACCAAGACACGCTCACAGAAGCACAGTCTCCTTTTCCCCTAGCACCAAATCCAGCTTTCAAATGCACTTGTAAGTCATATTCAGCTCTCTCCTGAATCAGAAGGAGCAGACTGTGTTTGCTGCCTCCTGCAGCCTAATTGAGGACTGGTAACACATCCATCAGCACACAGGAGTTATTTGAGTCTATGGAGTAGCATCAGGAACACTGAGACCTGGCCAAAACTGGGAATTCAACCTTCCTGCAGTGGCCACTGCTCTGCCTCTGTTTCAAAGCAGCAGAAACCAGGGACCTCAGACATGAATGGACTTTGTGTCTGCAGTAGAACCGGAGACCCCCAGAGTCTGGGCATCTATTTGCTTGATCTAGCCACCTCCTGGGACATTTTTAACCTGTCTCATCCCGTCCCCACATGCATGGCTGTCCTGCCCCATGGCAGTGCCAGAGTGGGAAAAGGTCCCAGAGCTGCTCTCTGAACCTGTGGGATCCTGTGGGAACCCTTGACTACTGCCTTAGGTGCTCTAGGGGCTCAAAAAAACAGAGACTGGAAGCGTCCTTGGAGCACGATCCTTATTTGTACAGAAGTATAATCTCTCTCTAAAGGTGTTGTAGGGGAGTGATTCACGTCCCCCTGTGCAGGCTGAGAGCTGAAGCACAGTGAGGCTAAGTGACACGAGCAGGGTTGTGCTGATAACCTGGGGTAGAGCGAGAACGGCATCCCAGTGGTGTTGTGAGCCCTGGTCACCGCTGCTCAGTGTCAGAGCTCTGGCCACCTTGCCTCCCTGCCCACCCAGCCAGGCAGCCCGCTCCTTTCTCCTTCAGACTCTTAAAATAAGACTCGCAAAGCCTCGAGCGTGGTTTCGATTTCATTAATAAATCCCTGCTTGCACTTGAAGCTGCTGTGCCTTTTAAAACATTATCCGTGGCTCTGGTTACACTCCTGATGAAAGCAGGCATGGCCCTATTAGTTTTCATGGCAAACAGCACTGCCACGTCCTGCGATCCTTTATGCACTCGGTGTAACCCAAGTTTCACAGGAAAGGGAGGGGGCAAGAAAGGCATCTTGAAAGGCAGTGTCCTTCTCCTTCACTGCAGACCGAGGGCATTGCACACTTGAATCCCCCCCTGGAACAGCTTTCATTAATCCATACCGTTTAAAAAATTGTTTACCTTTTTTTTTTTTTGAATTGCTTTCAACAATTACCTCTCATCTCTGCAGCTCCCACCTCATGCCTGTGTCCCTCCAGCCCTGGGAAGGGGCTGTACCAAGGGGCGGGAATGGGCATGGGGTGTGGAGAAGGGAAACAGGAGCTGCTTGAGCAGTGAGGAGCAACAGCTGCTCTGTAGTGCAGTCTCCATGGCTCAGAGAGGAGGTGTTTTATTGGGGAGCAGAGTTAAGTGTCTACAGCCAACCAGTGTGAAAAACCCACCCCATGGCAACAGGTTTGCTCTGGGCCATTAATCCCAGATCTGCAGATGGGTAAACTGAGGCACAAAGGGGTTAATGCTTGCTAGGTAGAGGATGGGGAGGGCAAGAGGAACTCTGTTCCAAAACTGTTGAGGTGAGTTTTCAAATGCCTTCAGCTTTGCTCTGTCCCCTAAGCAATGCCTGGGGAGTTTTGTGGAAGTGGGTTTGCAGCAAGAGCAGAGAGATTGTGCTCAAACAGGCCAGCAGGAAGCCAACACAGAGATGCAGGACTGTGGCAGAGATGAAAAGAAATAGAAAAGGGAAAAGGGAAAGGAAAGGGAATAGGGAAAGGAAAGGAAAGGAAAGGAAAGGAAAGGAAAGGAAAGGAAAGGAAAGGAAAGGAAAGGAAAGGAAAGGAAAATGGACAGAAGGAGAAAGGTATTAAGAAAAAATATCTTAATGAAATATTTTTTATTAAGATATTTTTTCTTAATATCTTTCCCAGAATAATGAAATGAGAAAAAAGGTGAGAATAAGGAGGAAAGAGGGAGGAAAGCGAGGAAGCCCCTTTGCATCTCCCAAAGCAGACAGGTGCTGAGAGCCATGCTCCCTCTCTCCTGCCCTGGATCACACATCTCCACCTGTGTCCCAGCATGTTCCCTGCCCCACAGAAGTGATGGCTGCCCTGCCCACCCCAGAGCTAAGCCTGGCAGCTGTCAGAGGGGCTGGATGGCCAAGCCCTGGCCTGGCTCTCTCGCTGCTCACACAGAGCAGCCGAGAGAGGGTGGCAGGTGAGTGAGGCACAGTCATTGCTACAACAGATGGCAGAGGCATGACATTACATGGCAGGGCTATTATTTACTGAGTGCTCATGTTTGTCATGGCTGAAGATGACATCTTATTAAGGAGTCATGACACTGGGCGATTTTTTTAAGCCTGGGGGCCAAGAAGGCTAATGAACAGGGATAGCTCCAGGAATAGATGGAGGGAAGTGCTGTTTTCAGGTCACAGGCAAAGCTGACTAATGTTTCACTGACCTGATTTCTGGGCGATTTCCAGGCACATCTTGCTCCTGCTGATTAGGGATGGATGCTTCTTGCCATGGCTGTACTGTGCTGGCTCAGGGGGAAGCTGCTCTCTCAAGAGATGCTGTGGCAAGGGAGCAAAGCCTGAGATGTGTCATAAGAAACCTTCCACCGATGGGCAGCCAAAGACCAGCACTCCTGCAAACAAGGGCATGTGGCAGGCAATGGCTTTCGGACAGGTTTCCCCAAATCTCGCCTTGCAGGAGGTTTGGAGGAGGGCTCTCAGACACCACAGGCAATAGCTGGGGGAACATGGGAAGCAGGATCCTGCTTGTCACTGTGACACTTTCACTCCTGTGTGATGCTTGTCAGGACAGCTAGACCAACAGCAGGGCTGCCTGGCTCATTTTGACCCCCTCAGCCTGCCCTGGCACCACCTCTGCAAGATTTGCCCTCCTTAGCCTGAAATAAGAGCTGTGTCCCTGCAGCTCCCATGCACTGGCTCCTTATCGCTGACCCGCTCTGTCAGTGCAGATGCTTGACTAATGTTCCCTTGTAAAATGTTGTGTTAAGCACATTCCAGGCGCTGACATTAAATACTTGGGCCAGGGCAGCGCTCACCCTCCGGCGGATGCAGCGCTGAGCCAGCCCCAGCCACACGCCGGTGCTGCCGCAGCCAAATTTGCTTTTTTCTGCCTCGTCCCCACCTCCCCCTGCCCTCCCTCCGGCACAGCCAGTGTGGGCAGTGGGGGAAGGAGGCAGCGGGCAGGACCACGGCTGTCTGGCAGATGAAATAATAATTACCCCAGCCGCCTCCGGCCTCCCTCGCATTCCTCTGTGCTAACAGCTCGGCTTATTTTGTTTTCATCCGCAAATATTGACTCGTCGGGTTCTTTTCACCTCGTGCCTATTAAAAAGGCATTGCTCAGAGTATTGTTATTGAATTTGTTCTGCAGCTGCGAGAAGCATCCAGCAGCTTGAAGGAATTCACCCACACTGTTAGCACAGGCGCTGAGGGCTGTGTGCCCTCGATACCCTCCAAAACTGCTGTGCCTGCTGCTCTCCAAGGGACAGGACCTGGCTCAGCAAGGATTCTGCCCAGCCTTTCCACCAAGGTAGAGATCAGAATTGTGCTAGGGATGAGGCAGAGCTATGATCAGCTCCTGGGGAATGCTGCTTTGCTGCTCCGTGCCTCAGTTTCCCTGGTCAGCCTTGTGATTCCTGATCATTTTTGTAATGTGCTGGGAGTGTTAATTATAGATGTAAGGTTTAACAGCCTGACCTTTGGTTGCTGCAACTTGTCCTTCAATATTCACTTCAGCTTGAAGATGTGGGAGTTGTTTCCAGATGCCTTAACCTGGCTGGAGCAATAACCAGAAAAATAAACCCCTTCACTTCTCACTGAGCTGAATTATCTGGGTAATTAGTGAGCGTGACAGCAGGGCTCACACAGCTCCAGTGTGAGAGTTTGGGATCGTGGCTGTGGGGGATGTTGGTGCCTCTCCCCCCTGCAGGGGGTGTCTGGGGTGCAGGAGCGGGATGTATAATCTCTCCCCACTTTCCCCACAGCCTTCAGCCAAGGGCAGGGGCAGCGGGAGAGCAGCCTGCTCGTGAGGAAAGCCCCTGTTTCGGCAGCTGTGCTCAGCTTTGGCATCTCTCCCAGAATAAAACTGACTGGCACCACATTCCCAGGGACTGCCCTCTGTCCCCAGCCCTCCCTCCAGGGGAAATCCCAGGGATGCCAGCACTCTGTCAGCAGCTCTCACCTGATTCCCAAATGCGAATAGGAATTGAGACAGGTGAGAAAGGTTGAAGCATCAGAGGGAACCCTGGGGTGGGTGTCCTTATTGAAACCTCTCCCTGTCACCTGTGAGTGTCCCAATGGACCCTTTTCCATCAGGGGTCTGATAGATGCTTGTTCTGTGGGTGGGCTGGGCTGTGGTGACCCTTGAGATCCTCTATGTGCACATCTATGGCAGGATCCTCTGCTCAGCTTCTCCGCCCTTCTAACCTCCCTCCAGATGCCTTTTTAACCTCTTCCAGCATGAAAAGAGCCAGCAGGTGAAATCTCAGCTCACCACCCCTGCCTACACCCCAGCGATAGCCACCAGCCAAGCATGGGACATCAGGAAGAGCCGTGACCCTGTGGTGGAGGGATGCTCTATCTGGGGGAGGGATGGACGGTGTGTGGCACACGATCCCAAACTCCCTGCACTGAGCAGGTCGTCTCCTGCCTTGTGACCAGACTGCAAAAAGGAATGCGGCCTCCTCCTTCTCCCAGCGCCTGTTTGTGGAAAGCAAATGTCAGCGTTGTCATGCCCAAGTGTTTATTTTGGAAACAGCTGGGGGCCTGGCCAGCAGGCATGGGGGACATGATCCTCCTTCATGGCAAGCAGGGTGGGCCACCCGGTGGCAGCTCCTACCATGCCCCACCGAGGATGTGGCTTGGCCAGAGGGCTCTTTTCTCCTGCCTTCAGCCTGCACCACATCAGGTCTGCCACAGATACTGACCAGGCACAGGGAGGGCATCATGCCGGGCTCTGGTGGCAGCCAAACTCCAGAGAACACAGACCTGCCTGCGGGTACCACTGAACCTCGCGGTGACCCATAGGGGCGCTGGCTCTGGCTAATGCCCAGGGTCATTCCAGGCATAGCAATTCCAAGTCCCTGCCTGGGGTGGGAAGAAAATCATCTCTGAGTAGTGTCCTGTTCTCCTGACCTTTGCTCTCCAAATATTTAAGATCCCACAGCACACAGTCACAGGCCTTGTTCGGCTTCAGTGTGATGCCATTTGCCTGCTCTCTCAGCTGTCCCCAGTAATTCATCTCTGGCTTGCTGATCTGGGGATGTGGAAGATCCTCTAGCACCACCAGGCTTCCCTGAGGTGAGTGCAGGCACCAGAGCACCCTCCCAAGCCCTGCCTGTCCCTTGTTCCCTGCACACCCACATTCCCCCCTTGTCACAGGCTGATGGTCACCAGGAATTGAGGGGACCATCCATGGAGGGCAGTCCCCTGTCCCTGGCAGGGTTCACTCTTCCCTCCCTGGTTCGCATCTGTCGCTATTCCAGCAGTGACAAGGGAGAGCTCATGCATGGCCAGAGTGACCAAACCCTGGCAAAGTGGGCAAAATGGCAAACTTTGCATGAGGGAAAGTGCTGGGAAAGTGCATTTGGAGTCTGTGTAATAAGCAGGAGGAGAAAACTGGGATTTACATGAGCCAGCAGTAAACCAGAGAAGCAACTCCAGACCCCAACATAGCCTGGGGTTTTTTGGTCAAGGATTGGTGGCTTTGGGCAGGCTCAGAGCTGAGCCCCCTGCAGGGTCTGAGTTTGCTGTCAGGCCTCAGAAGGAGGCCTAAATTAAGAAGGATGCTGTTCTCTCCTGGGGTGGTTGTGGATTTACTACCCCTCTTTCATGAGTTCCTAGAGGTATTTCTGCCCAGTGACTTCTTGGAAGAAAAAACTGGCTGGAGAGGTCTGGGCTGAGGCTGAAGACCTTCAGAAGAAACTCCAGGAGGAAGAACTTTGGGCAAGCCCAGCACCTCAATGAGGAGGGAGAGAGCTCAGGTGGCAAGTCCTTGAGGAAATGGCACTGTCTGTCATTAGTGAGGCTGCAAGGGGAGAAGAGCACAGGTGGAGGGTGCAGAAAGTAGGAGTGACACTTTTAAAGGGCCCATAGTGCCTATTGAATTTTCTTTGCTCTGACCATAGGTAAAGCTTATTGTACACACTAAAATCTCAGAGTTGGCCATTTTGGTTGAACATCCACTTCTTCCAGAGAGGACTTTCCTATTCATAGTTGATAGAGAAAAAAATAAGGATTACTTAACCAGGTAAGAGTCAATGCTTCAGACGAGACAGATCTATAAAGGTTGTGTCCATCAGAGGCCATTGAGTCAGAAGTCCCAGACAGACCCTGTTGTTCAAAAGTCCCTTTGCTATTGCTTGCCATGGGCTGAGGATGGCAAAAAACCCAAACCTCAGCCTGCAGGGTTTTATGACGAGCTAAAAGTTTATGACGCTTCATAGACAAAAGGGGATTTCCTAAAGCTCTTTTAAAATGAAAATTTATGAAACTCAATTATCACTAATTATATTTTCATACTTCTTATTAAATTAGAGGCAATTTTTCAGTATGCTGCTTGAAATCTTGATAGTAATTCTTTTATTGGCCAGACACTACATTCTCTTGCCAAAAGCCATGTTTCTGATGGTTTCCAAAAACAACAATAATTTCAATGCAAAATACCGATGAAAAATCATAAAAAAGGTGCCAGTAATATTTTCAAATAATGTGAAAAAAAAAGTGATTTTTTTTCTTTTTCAGATGTATTTGTTTCCTTGAGAGAAAAGAAACCTTAAGTGATCACAGCAACACAGCTTAGATTTCCAGCTGATGCAAGTCAGGTCATCCCCACAGGGGCTAGCACTGTGTTGCATGGAGGGAAGATTTAGCCCCTTATGTTTATGTGATGTCTTCACCTCTCTCCATTTGCTGCTGAAACCACTGGTAGCACTCCTGCCTGCACCAACAGGGCTGCAACTGAACGCTGTAGGCCAAAAACCCCCATGGAGATAGAGAGAAAATCATAAGCAAATGAAAAATGGAAGTTGAAAGGTGAGGTTTGAGGAGAGGAAGTGACTCATGGGTTGGGAATGAGGGATGGGGTCTTGGGGAGGCTCGGCAGCTCGAACTTCAGTGACCCCCGACTGTGAGGAGTCATGGGGAGGACGGAGGAGAGGCCAAGCATGGAGCAATGAAACGAACAGTCGAGCCCGGGGAGAGCTGTGAAACCCTGGAAGACAAGTCCATGGCGGTCATGCAGAAAGGGGAGGAATACCCAGCCTTTCCAGGCTGTCTGAGATGTTTATCCTTCCCTCTGCTTTGGTTGGGGGCTGTGTGAGACAGGACGAGGTAGAGACCCAAGGGAAGCCAGGAAAGCTGATGCATCTACAGCAATGGCTTAAATCTGTGTTCAAACTCCTGACTCTGCAACTGCTGTGCTGATGGGAAAGGGGCAGCATTTCCTACGCCGCTGTAGCATAAAGGAATGGAGCAGTGTGTTTGAAATAGTTTTGATATCCTCACATGAACCCTCTGACCTCCTCCTGCAAAAGCCATCAGAACCCAGCTGAGCCATCACGAGCGTGCAGGCAGGGCTGGGCGAGTTGGCGAAGGACGTGTGGATGCAGCAGTGGCACACAGGTACCACACCAAGCAATGCAAATATGAGGGGGAGTCAGGGCGCCTGTCCCCACCACCCTCCAGGAAATCTGTGTCTGTGTATAGTGGGGTTCGGTGCATTTGCATCTGCTTGCAAAAAAAATGATTTGGATGCCTGCTGTGCCTTAGCAGACGGTGCCTGAATATCGCAAAGACCTTGTGCCCAAAAAATGGGGCTGGCTCAGAAATCAGAGAGCTTCTTGCAAAGGTGCTGCAGTGGCAGCTGGAGACCGAGCCGTGTGCTCACTCACTGGTGTTCTCTGCCTGCCCTAACCCCATCTCCCTGCTGCCTGCACCCTCCTGTCCCACTCCACACGGCTCCCGGCTCCTGTGGCATCCTCACAGCTCTGAGATCACACAGAGGGCGAGTGCCAACAGGCATCCTTGGTCTCTGTCTTTGGAAACACTGAGCTGTTCTTGGCTTCATTAGAGCCTGATTTGCATAGAAGGGAAATACTTGGCTCTAATTGACTTAGTCTGGGCATGGTTTTTGGAGGGACACAATGCTTACCAGGGAGTTGTGGGGCAAAGCGACTTTTTCCACCATTGAAGGGAAGGAACTACATATATATTGATAATAGATACCTGCTTTTGCAGGTAAATAAAGCTTTTCATTTCACCTCACCATAGTGAAAACAGACTTTACTTTAAGCTATGGCAGCAGTTTTTGTCATTTAGTCTATGAACTTCCAGATATATCTCTGCCACTCATGCATGGTTTAACTGAAGTATTTCTAGGGGCAAACCAGGCTGGAGGTGCTGCTTTCTCAGGAGAATGCAGCAGTTGCCTGGAGACCCTATTGGTGTCTGAGTTGCCATGTGCCAGGACAGTAAAAAGATTTTATTCAGGGTCTGTTCCCCCATGGATATATAACACAGCCTCAAGGAAAAGGAGTGGAAGGAGATCTCTTGGTCCTTCAGCCTCTGTATCTGATCATTGCTTCTGGGGACAGAGAAGGAAGAACTGTGTTATTTGGAACATGAAATTATTACTCCAGATATTACTTAAGGCACCAACAACATGAAGATGCTCTATTTCCCAGGTTTTTGCATAGATGCAGAAAAGCAGAGTTTTTAATGATTTCTTCTGGGTGGAAAGTCCCAAAAATACTGCACAGAACCTACCAAAGCTCTGGCTGGCCTTCTGCTGTCATGGAGTGGTTTCCATGCTCACATCCAAAAGGCTTGTGGCCAACCTAGTTTAAACCCAGCATGAGATGGAGCTCAGCATGGAGGGGAGAGCCAGTCAAGGTATGCTGGACATTTCCTATCTCTTCTGATAAATCTGCAGCACTCAGGAACTAAAACTGAGCTTTTGCGAACTGTCTAATTTCTCTCTTGCTTTCCTAGGCCAGCACTTGGATGAGGCTTGGCAGAAGTTTCAGTGTGGATTCTACTGGGCATAATACTGGAGACTTTAATTGTTGTAGGAGTTGGCTTGGCGTCGTCTATTTCTTGAATGCTGCTGAGACAAATATTCTAGCTAAGGAATCAACCCAGGCACCCATTAACTTGGAGGCAGCACGTAGGGCCAAGCATTGCTGTGGAGCACTGTGGAATCTTGCTGCATCCAGCCTGGCTGTGCCCTTCCACAGAGCCAGTAGGTGCCATCACTTTGAGCCACATGCTTAAAGATCACTCAAAGAACCCAAACCCTGCAAAACAGCCCTACTCTGGAGCCAGGAAGCAATGCCCTTGATGCCATCTATCGCAGCTTGGTGGCCACCGTGTGTGTCTGTGTGTGTTAGCCCAATGTTGCCACAAGAGGCCTTTAACACATGACATCCTTATCTCCAAATTGGAGAGACGTGGATTTGAAAGGTGGATAAGGAACTGGCTGGGTTGGGGCAGCCAGAGAGTTGCAGTCAATGTCTCTGTGTCCAGGTGGAGGCTGGTGATGAGCGCTGTCCCTCAGAGCTGTGTCATGGGACTGGCACGCTTTAATATCTCCATCAATGGCATCAATCTCCATCTCCCACCGACTGTGGGATGGAGGGCACCCTCAGCAAATTTGCAGGTGGCACTCCTGATGGATGGGATGTCACCCAGAGGGAACTTGAGAACTGGGCCTACGGGAAACTCACGAACTTCAAAAAGTCCAAGTGTCAGGTGCTGCCTTGAGTCAGGGCAATCCCAGACATGAGTATGGACTGGGAGAAGAAGTCACTGAGAGCAGCCCTGTGGAGAAGAACTTGGGAGTTCTAGTGGATGAAAGGCTGGACACGCACACAGCACAGAACAACAATCAAATCCTGGGCTGCGTCCAAAGCAGCGTGGCCAGGTCAAAGGAGGGGATTCTCCCCCTCTGCTCTGCCTTTGTGAGACCCCACCTGGAGCACTGCATCCAGCTCTGGGGCCCCTCACACAAGAAAGTCTTGGACCTGCTGGAGTGGGTCCAAAGGAAGCCACAAAGGTGATCAGAGGGATGGAGCAGCTCTCCTATGGAGCCAGGCGAGAGAGATGGGGTTGTTCAGCCTGGAGAACAGAAGGCTTCAGGAAGAACTCATTGCAGCCTTCCAGTACTTGAAGGGAACTTACAAAAAAGAGAGTGAGTGACTTCCTACACAGGCAGGTAGTGACAGGACAAGGGGGAGCGGTTTTAAACCAGAAGAAATTTAGATTAGACACTGGGAAGAAATTCTTTGTTGTGAGGGTGGTGAGGCCCTGGCACAGGCTGCCCAATGAAGCTGTGGATTCCCCATTCCTGGCAGTGTTCAAGGCCAGGCTGGATGGGGCTTGGAGCAGCTTGGTCCAGCGGAAGCTGTCCCTGCCCATGGCAGTGGGGTGGAACTAGGTGATCTTTAAGGTCCCTTCCAACCCCAACCATTCTATGANTTTAAGGTCCCTTCCAACCCAAACCATTCTATGATTCTACGATTCTGTGAGTCTGTGATTCTAGGATTCCAGGATTCTAGGATTCCAGGATTCTATGGACAGGCTCCTCCCCTTAACAACAGGCCTCGCCCAGTGACAACAAGCCCAGCCCAAGACACCTCTCCGGTATAAATTCCTCTTCCCACGGCAGGCTCAGCTGTGCAGCGGAAGGTGCTGAGTGGGGGGGGAGGATAGGGCATCTAGGTTGCCAGCAAACCTCGTGTGAGTTTTTCTTCTGCTTGTCCTCCAGTTAGGCAGGCAATTTCTTCTGCTTGGAAAATTATCCCTGGAATATTCACCAGGGATGGATTTGTTGATTATAAAATTAAAGGAGGCTTTGGGATTAGGTTCTGACCTCGGATGTAGCTCTTTCCGAGGCTGTGACTGCAGGTTGGTGTTTTAGCTGGAAAGCAGAAGTTTTTGAGCTAGCAAGTAACAATAAACGAGCTTAATATTGGTTTGTTATGTCTCTGTTTGAAGGTCTTTAAATGTGTAGCCCTACTTGGAGAGAGCACCAGGTTAAAACTCAGTAAGGGAAGTTTATTGAAAGTGTTTTTAAGGTTTTTTTCCTAAAAACTCGACTTTTTTTCCCTGAGGAAAAAAGTGTTTTACTCACTTTCTGAATCTATTTTTGATGGAATTAAAAAGCATAAGCTGAACTTTGTGTTTAAGTGGCATTTCCTTTTTTTCTATACTAAAATGGTAGGGGAAAGGTAAAGGAGCTGGGGGAGTAGAAAAAGTGATTTTAGAAGATTGTCCCCTCTCCCCTAGTCTTTTTGATAAAAGTATTTCTAAAACATTTTTAGAGAACAATCATTGTTTCTTCTTGAAGTACATGGGATGGAAAGAGTTGTATTGTGGTGGAATGAGCCTTTCACTTTTTAAAAGAAACTTTGGCAAAATATCTGTAGTTTAACTGAAGGATTTTGAATTCCAGTCATCTTGAATGCTCAGAAGTCCTTCTGTTATTTTCTTAAAACTCTGACATCTGTGTATATATATTTTTTTAAGGCATAGCAGTTGAGAGATGCTGCTGAAGAGACATTCCTTTTTTTCCTGATGATCCTCCAAACCTGCCTGTGCTGTAAGTCAATGATGGAATAATTGTAGTCTGGATAAAGCTTTTAGTGCTGAGCATGAAAAAATAAGCATTGGGGATGGGGCTAATTTGTCTCTCTCCTTGGAGAAGAAAGACTCTTGTGGCCCAGTTGCCATAGTGTCAGCCAGAACTGATTTGCAAATAAAGGGTCTGAAACTCTAGATGAGCCTATGGTTGCTCCAAGAGTTCATCCCATAATTTTCTCTGTGCTTTTGTCTGCTTTGTTGCTCAGGGGTATGGCCAGGTGCCAGCAATATGACAGCAAGGGGTGAACACTGCCAGCAAATCCATTTTGGGCTTAGCTATGAGTATCCCAGGTGAGAAGTGTTAGCTAACTTAATCTGACTGGCGTGTCGGTCTCCATCTCCAGGAGGTGACTCCACCTGGGATGTCATTTTAGGAAGGGAAGGATCTGCCCTGCATTCTTCTACCCATTTGCAGTGGGATGTTGCCCACAGCTTTTGAGCCTCCATTAGCAGGGCAGTCCATGCTCCATGTACCCATCAGGATTTGCTTTGGAAAGATGTTTATGACAGATGGAGTTGGATGGTTGGGGTATGGAGGGAGAGGAACACTTTGGCCATTCGTGATGGGTCTGTGTTTTGCCTTCTTCCCAGGTTCCCTGATGTGCCAGCAGCTGGGATTGGTGGTCCATCAGGACAGCAGTTCCTGGCTGCTTCACTTGGATCGTAAGGTAAAGACAACATTTATTCCCCAGGAAGAAGCTCCACCAGCAATGCAGCCACTTTATCCTCGTGACCTTGTGTGTCACCATCTGCCATGGGCTCACAGGTGAGAACTATTTGCTTTTCTTGGAGAGATGAGTTTAAAGGTGAAGCTGATTGTCGTCATATGTTTATTGCTATTGCTTTGTCGTACCCATGTGGAGCTTATTGCAGTGTTATCCCATTCATAGCTGTTCACAATTCTCCTTTGGTGTTTCAAAAATTCATTCTGTCTAAATTCTTTTTGGTGCTGCTTAGGGCAACTTTGTCCCTGTCTGATGAGTAGGGATCCTCTTCTAGGTTTGAGGACTGAGATGTGACATGGATGGCAGTTACTTTGGTTTATGCTGTCAAAGGGAAGGTTAAAAAGTTGACTCAATGTATATTTTGTAAATAAAATCTGAGGGGAATGTGGAACTTTTTTTTTGCTGCAAAGAATTGCTGTTTTTTTACATTGAGCAGACCTTTTAAGAGCAGTCATTGGAAGCCTTCTGACGATAAGGGGCTGGATGTATTTGCATTGTCAGCTGTTCTATGTAGTAGTGCAGGATGGTGGGATGGGAGAAGGTCACCTGCAGAATCTGATGTTTCATGATGAACAAACCAATTGAGCCACACACGTGAGTCTGTGATTTGCTTGCAATGATCCAGAGTAGCAGAAGGAGCATTTCATAGGATATGAGCCTGCTTTTGAAGTCTCATTTTTCAGTCTTCTTATCCAGACATGCTATTTTAGGACAAGTGGGTGATTTGCTACAGGTGTTCCTTGTGGGATGGTGAGTGAGCAGTGAAGGGGATCAGGTGTAGCTGGGAGTGTAACCAAATACCAGTTCAACAAACCAGGTCATTTGGCTCTGTGCAAGCATGTTAAAATTATTTCTTTTCCTCTTGGGGAAGGATTTTTGCAGCATCTGGGATTTCTGGGAATTCTTCCTTCTGGATGGGTTAAACCACAAGTAGAGCAGAAGCTGTGCTCATCCGATGTGCTTGTCCATGCAGCTCCACCCAGAGCCTTTACAGGGTGTTCCTTGCATGTGAAACCAAGTCCTGGGACTGAGCAGTGTCTAAAGGCACAACAACAAAATCAGTTTCAAACTGAAGCTACTCAAAGCTTCTAAAGCTACTAAAGCTAAAAGTTGGGGAATACACCTGCTCCTCCTGTTAGCTTCATGCTTTGCTGAGATATCCTGGAATATCGTCACTCAGTTGTTCATCAGAATCTCTGGACAAGGCATTGGGCATTTTGTTTGATAAGGGGTAAGGCTACATCAGTGAGACTGAAGCAGGCTTGGAAGAAATTTGGGAATGATATTGTTTCTATTGTTTTGTTGGGTTTTTTTGTTTTGTTTTTCACCAGGTGACTTGCCTCCTTGACTAACTGAGGGTCAAGATAAGTCTGTTCAACTTTATGTTGAGTTTTTGGATGGTTTGGGGTGTCATTTAACCCTATATAATATATGTTCTGTATATAAAATAGGTATTTATATGTTAGCAGGTTTCATATTAGTGCAGAGACAGTAATCCTAACAAATCCCTTTTCCTTCAGTTAGTAAGTAAAATGCAGGCTAAAATCCTCACTGATTGAGCGGAAAAGAGTCCCGCAGATATTTCTTGACCTTGCTTTATGTTCTGGTGTTTGTTACCAGTCATTGGCACAATCAAAGAGCTTCATTACATCAGCTGAAACCAGAGTCTCTAAAATGTGGAGTGGTATGTTTGACCTGGTGTTAATTGTACTTGTCAGTGGTATTTAAGTGGCAGAGCGAGGGCAGATGTGTTATAGATAGCTTTCCTGAGCCAAGATTCACTAGCAAAACAGGATGTGGCTTTCACAAAGGGAATCCCTGTATCTGGCAACATCAGCTTCAGATCCTGGAAACCAGCACCCACAAAAATGGACAACACTCAGATTTGCTTGGATGCTGGAAGGCAGCAGTAGATCAGGTATTGTGGGGGCTGGGGGGAGGAGGGGGTTTGAGCACCAACCTGATGAACTTGGCTTTGGAGCAGGAGAGCTGAGATGGTGCCTTGTGCTTAGGCAGGATGTCTTCTGCTGGGAATGGGATCAGCTGCTTCACCATCTCTTGACCTGCTCTCTCTGACATGTGAGCTCCAGATTGTATCCTGGAAATGTGCAGCTTAAACAGCAAGGCTGTTTCTGATCCTTTTCCTGAAATGTAAGAAAATTCTGCTGTAACAAAGGAAAATAAGGCTTTTATGAGCAATGAGTCCAATCTAATCGTGGTTGCAACCTTTACTCTCGGGTTTTTTTTCCAAAATACATTCTCATTTTCCTTGTCTCCTAATGATTCTCTGGGCAGCAGTGTGCATAAGATGCATCTGGTTCTGAGCTCTTTATGGGGTTTAGCTGATCATATTTCCATGTTTGTGGGACAGTTGAACAGCTTTTGCTTACTTTGTCTTGACGGACATAAACTACACTTTCTTTTTCTCCTTTATTTCTACCCCTGCCCCCCCC
>VZTE01005518.1:3326928-3346815 GCA_013397775.1 Eulacestoma nigropectus | reverse complement strand
ATTCAGAGCAGCTTTATTTTTTTAAGTTCAGTAAAGGCTGATGAAGGGTTATAAAAAGTGGGAGAATGGTTTTGACCTTTTTACGGGGATGGAGAAATCAACAATCAGTGTTACCAGTATCTTTGGAGTTAGCTCTTGAGGTTAAGAGAAGAAAGTTAAATATCCTCAAAGCAGAAAGATGAAATTAATATTACTTTTTCAGTATGTGGACCGCTATTGCCAGGAGGAAATGTAATTATTAATCTCCTTTAGGGGTCTGTGAATAAAAACAGCACCTGATTACCAGAGCTACATTCAAAGTAGAATTAAAGCATGTTCCTGTTTTAGTTGAATAGTGAGGGGCAAGCTGCACAGAGAAATCTGGAAGTTAGTGAGCTCAGTGCAGAGGTGACTGGGTTAAGTTCTGCTCTAGATGTTACCTTGGAGGGTCTTGCCTGCCCCTCCACATCTCTGAAATGCAACACACAAGCCAGAAGACTTCGCAGTAACGTGCGGGGCAGGTTCCTGTAGTGGCTGGCCTATTAATCTGCATGTGTTAGCAACCCAAAACCAGGGATGGGTGGAATTACAGGGCCTCATTCTAGGCTGTTCCTGTCTGGAAAAAGTGAATTTGGTCTTGTTGGGACTAATACCAGTTCCTGTATGAGGGTCTCTCACTGCTGGAGCACAGGCAGGGTTGAAGCCAAGCTGGGGGAGAAGCTGGCTGCAGTGAGGGGTACAGTTTGCTTGAGCTGCCTGGGTTTACTTTTAGATTCCTTGTCTAAGGTTTTGTCTTCATTCTGTAGGGTCTTCACATATTTTGCAAGTCAATAATAAAGCTTGTAAGAAAAGGTGTATTGGGAGAAGGAACGTGCTGTACAAGCCTGGATCTTGCATAATTTCTGACTCTTCTGTGGTCCTGTGGCAACTGCTGGCCAACAGAGAGGACTCTGTAACTGCTCCAGTGCCACAGAATGAGCTAGGCCTTTCATTTGGGTTTCAGGGGAGTAGATGTTTACCCTGTGTTTGCTCTGCACCCCTTGTGTAACTTGAAGTTCTCCTAGATGTCTTGTGACCACAAGTTTTTCCTGAAAAATGGAATAGGACACCTTTTTGGCCGTCTCTAAACCATGGAAATTTTGCTGAGATTTTTCTGTGAAAGAGGAACAATGCAATCTCAACAGAGATGTTAATTATAGCAATGGAAATTTTTCTTAAAGACTTTCTGATGTGAGGCTGGTATTGCTTTTAAGCAGGATAGAACTCTCAGAAATGCCACTTTTAATGAAAAATGCTTTAGTGGCAAATACTTTCCACAGTGTAATGGTTATTCTTGGGTTTGTCTGAAGCATACTGAACCTCCGTATTTCTTTGTGGAGTTGTGTAACATGGTTTGGCTCTGCCTTTTCCCTCTTGCTCAAGTGCAGTGCTGGTCTAGGTGAGGTGGGTGCCAGAGAAGCCATGGGAACTGAATATAGTGATGTTGTGCTCAGGCTGTGATTTATATTGAACTGCTGTATGAAGTAAGATAATTCTGAACCTTGGACTTGGGGATATTTGCTTCTGCTACCTTGGCTCTTCTGAAATCATATTCCTTATTCTCATCTCTGTCTTAAAATCCATCTAGATCGAGCTACTCCTGATATACCTGGGTTTAAATAGGTGATAATTCTCCTAAGAATTGATCTTGTAGGCTGATTGCCAGGGAAGGACTGCTTTGGATGTAAGCAGCAGGGCTCATCTTACACAGATACAAACCTAAAGCAGGGTCCTGGCAACAGAGCACTTTTTTTTTTTCCCTCTGTAATGATGATGTTTTTGAGGAAAAGACAGAAATTTTCATATAGCTGAGGTACCCCATCTGTTCTCATCCTGTTCAATCTCTGGACAGTCCAATGAGTACTTTAGTTTCTGAGTTTGTGGCATCAGACTTGCTGAGTTCCCTCTCTTTTCTGGAAGTCTCTGCAACTATGAATAAGGAAGGCTTGTGCTGGGTGGGGAGGTGTGAAGCAAGTGGCCAGGCTGGGACTTGGTATCAGATTGCCACTGGGCACTAATAAAAGGACTGATAATCTTGCCATGTTTTTGAGTACTCAAGCGACTTCTATGGCCTTAATACAGAGGGGAGGAGGGGAAGGGAGTGAAGAAGGGACTTGGCCACGAGTGAGTTCACCTGTAAAATAAAAACTCGAGGGTTTTGTCTGTCACTAAGATAGTCTCTTTGGGATGTCATGGTACCGTGAGAATTTAGAGGCGGTGGCCAGAGCTGGCACAACTCCTCCAGCACTGTGCTGTGCCTGGCAGGCACCTGCCTTTGTTACACCAAAGGCAGTGGGGTGGTGGGATTCTGCCATTTGGTGCCATGATGGCTGTAAATGCAAGTGGGATCAAAGGGAATTAGATACACTGATGGAGGAGAAGTTCATCAGAGGCTGTTGACCATGCAAACCTTTATTGCATAGGGAATTGTTCAGAGGGAGTTTCTGCAATTGAATGGACCTCCTCTCTTAAGTTCTGGGGTGCCTAAAGTCTGGGTTCTGCTACAGCACTGAGGGAGCCCCTTTTTGGCAAAGCTGAGACCTCATCCCCAGGGTGGGCTTTAGTTCACAGCCAAGTCTCTCATGTTTGCATCTCCTGGAGGACCAGTAGATGTGCTCCAGGTGTGTCTAAGATCATTGTAATGGCACTGAGCAAGGGTGTTGAGAGCTGTCCTTTTCCTTCTGAGCATCTTAATGGCTGGACATGTATGTGAGAGACCTGGGGTTTCAATGGCCTGCAGCTTCTACTTCCAATACTACTCTTCCATGTTAACCAGTCATTGGATAGCTAGTCTTGGATCCAAAAGAAATGTTTAGCCCTTAAACCAGAGCTCAGCACTTCTCAGACCACAGCATAAAATCTGATCCCTGCTTCCTTTTCTCTTCTGGGCCCTGTGAGTCTGGTGTGGTAGCATGGTCTGAGGGAACCCTTCACTTCTGGAGGTTGTGGATGGAGAGGACAGGCTCCAGTCCCTCCTGGCTCTGCAGGTGAGGGTGTCAGTCACCAAATGTCTGTTTGAGGTCTGGGATGCCTCCATTTCCGCTGAACTTTGGGGGAAAAAAAGGGGTTTATCCATGCCCAAAGAATTGTGTCAAGTTCCTACTGCAGGAACAAATTAAGGGTGAATCCACCAGTTGGAGGCCTGTTGTGGCAGAGGCTTCTGTTTACTGCCTGAAAAGTTATAGACTCAGCAACATGAGTTATGGAGCCTTCTCCAGCACCCATAAATCTTGGAGGAGAATCAGTCTTCAACCATGTACCCACCCAGGCTAATACCATTTCTTGCAGCTGGAATTAATCATGGCATTAGGCAAACAACGGGGGTTCATTAGGACCAAAGGTGACTTTAATTTAATTGAAATATAACTTGGCAAGTAAAGAGGCGATCCAGTTCACAACACCTAATGGGAGGTCTGGGTTATATATGGAAAAGTTAATGGCCGTAAAAATATCCAAACAACATATTTGTGCACGTGTTCCAGTAAAAGTCTGAGCCAAATACTTTTTAATGGTTTGGGTTTTCAGATGTATATATTCATGTTCTTAAAATAAGAATAAGACTATATGAGCACAGAAATATGAGGTGGGTGTGGGTATGAGGGAGAGGAGTCTCATGGTCAGGACAGCATTGGTGAAAGCCACCTTCCTCCTTGTGCTGGAGGAGGATGGTAAACATCTTCTGCCCCCAGAGGTTGTGTCTGTGTAATGGATGTTACAGCCTTGCTCTTAGGGGTTGAGGCATAAAGCTTCTTACCTGGTTTCTGTGGTGTTTTGGGTAAAGGCACCATGCAAATACACCCAAAACGGATGTTTGGAGTTTTTGGCAGTTTCATGTATTTAGATTTCATACAACTACATGAGCCTAAGAAATAAATGAAAACCCCTTAAATAAAGATATTGGCATTCCCTTGTGAATGACCACCCACATCCCCCAAAATAATCATATTTAAATACCCGTTAAATCAGCCTGTAAATCACTGTGACAACACAGGTCTTTTAACCTTCCCTTTCTCCTGTATAACAGGTCCTCCCATTTCTCATACACACAGCCTCATAAACTGACTCCTACATAAAATATTATTTATATTTTATTAGGTAAATATATGACAGTATGCACACATTGGTGGGCTGTGACTTCATAGGACCAGCCTGCAGAGCATGTACTATGTAGCTTTATGCCTCTTTTATTCCCCAGGCTGTTTTTCATAGAGAAGGGGCCATCTATGTTTTCATGGGCGTGCAATCTGTATATCCAGTAATGAATGTGAATCTCTATTTCGGAACAGATAATTGGAAATAAAAATATATACCCACACATTTTTTTGATTTTTTTTTTAATCCCCTTCTCACTGGTGTTTTTCCTTCCCCTCAATTTCTTGTCAAAGAGGTCATCTGATGGGCCATGATGGAACATCGTCTTTTAGTTGGTTTCTCATGAGCTGGCCAATGCTAGTAGTGTGATGCCAGCATTGTGGAAGCTTGTGAGATGCTTGATTCTTTGGTGCTTGGATTCAGAATGATTGATAGAATCATTAAGGCTGGAAAAGACCTTCAGGGTCATAGAGTCCAACCTTTAACACAACACTGCCAGGTTCACCACTAAGCCATGTCCCTGAACATCTATGTGTTTTTTGAACACTTCCAGGAACATTGATTCCACCACTTCCCTGGGCAGCTTGTTTTTATGCTTGCCCACGCTTCAAGTGAAGAAATTTTTTCCTGCTATCCAGTAGGTGAAAGTAGAGTCTTAGATGATGGTGGGTTAGGAGTGAATAGTGAAAGAATATTTATGCAGGGAGAGAAAAACAAAAAAGTGGAGGGGGGGAAGCAAGATAGAGGACAGGGAAAGAAACGGGTCGTGTAGAAGGCTTTAGCTCGGTGTTATCAATTTGGGCAGGTCACTTGGGATGCTTCTATGCTGGAAGGGACTGTAGCGGGGCTCTTGGAGGGCACACAGGCAGGCGCCGGGTAGGAAAAGAATCCATCTCTGGATGGCTCGGCTGAGATTGCCATATGGTTTTGCTTAGATGCTGCCTCGTGGGGTTTGCTCTGTCTTTCGGTGGCCTGTGTGCCTGTTTCTCATTTCAGCAGTTTCTCTGATGGTTTTATCTCCACGTCCTTTGGGTTTTGGACTACTGGGGAAAAGACAGTCTTTTCACCAGCTGACTTGAGCCTTCAGCAGGACTCACCTTGTAGTCAAGCTGGCTTTAAGCATTTCCTTTTCAGCAAAGCAGCTCTCTCAGAAGTTTTGTGAAACCACCAGTTCGTAAGCAGGAAAAGAAAAATGAGATAAAGCGACAAATGAAAAACTTGCTGCAGACAGGAGATGGTGGACTTCCATGCCCCATGGGGAGGAGTGGGAGTGAATGTTCATAGTGAACCCCTTTCATTATTGCCACAGCAGATGAGAGATAGGCAGTCATTTCTGCTCTTATCTCTGGTTTTAGCACGGAAATGTGTCTGCCAGACACCTCCTCCCTGTGCTGGAGCTGTCTCCAAAGGGATCTCCCCAAAAGGGGGAGCTTTTAGCTCACCATATGGTGTGTCCCCCACTGGCTGGCCTGTTTCACTGTGTTGGAGACCCTGTTGGACAGAAGTGTGTTTTGCACCCTAAACCTTGCCTATCATCTTCAGTATGAGGGAAATGAGGTGTGAAAGCAGCCACGTTTCACCTCAAAACTGATGGCTTGAGTTCTTTCTTACCAGAGCTCTGCCACCCCTTAAGACTTGGAAAATTTTGCCCTGGAGGAGGTTACTTGTCTTCATTTACTGCAGGGAAACAGCAGCACAGGGAGGTGAACTGTCTTTGAGGTCTCCGTAGGGTCCCACATGACAGCTCTTCCCACGCCTCCTCCTCCTGACATCTGTTAACATCCCTGTCTGCATGGTGCCTCAAAAGGCCAAAATGCCAAAAGAAGTGTGTTTATTTTTAACTGCTGATGGCATATTTGACCTTCCCCAGCACTTTTTGGCACCTGGTGTCTTGACTACCTTCACATGTGTGACCCTGCATCTGTGAAGCAACCTTAAAGGACTTGACTTTAGCTGTCAATCAGTGTGTGGGAGCCTGATCCTGTCACCTTTCCTGGCCTGATGCTGCCCATGCCAACTCTGCCCTTTTTTCCTGTGCCAGCTGGTGCCTGGCACAGCCCTCCTCTGCAGCACACTGATTCTGTGCTGCCTCTGTGCTTGGAGTATGGCAGAGGGGTGCAAGCAGAACGACCTGTGCAGAACCCCTGTGGTGTGTGTGTTTGTTCAGCACTGTGGTGGCCTGGTGTTGGCTTGGTGCCCTTCAGCTTGGCCAAGAAGCCAGGCAGAGTGAAAGCGAGCCAGTTGGTTGTTCTCAGAAATTTCCTTGGAAGAAATCTATGTTGGTCTCAGCCCTGGTCTGCTCCACCAGAGCTCCTTTGTGCCTTGCACTGGAAGTGTGGCTCTCCTCAGAGGCATTGCTCTGACTCCCTGCAGCCTCCAGGGCTAAACCTCGGTGGCTTTTCCTGATCCATTGGGCACAAGAGGCTGTGAGAGGCACCACAGCTCAGGCAGGGATGGAGTGAGGAGTGGTTTGAATGAGATGCTGAGATGACAAATGTACCCTGACTCCTCCAGTGCTTCACCTTCAGCTTTCTTACAAGGATGGATGTGACTATTGTTGCAAGCTTGTTTGTGTGCAAACCTAGGGGCACTGAAGGGTGTTGAGCACAAGCCCAAGCTCTCACTCACATTCTGGGGGCTGAATGTGTCTGTCCTCACCCCTTTCTCACTCCCCAGCCTGGACTTGCTACTCACTGAGCAAAGCCAGCAGTAAGGCTGAAAACCCAGGAGTTGATGGGGCTCAATTTGCTTTTCTGGGCTTCTGTGCAAAGTAGCGTTTGTCAGAAGGTAAATGAGGTAAACTAGTTCCTAATTAGTCTGCACAAAGGGTCTAATGCTATAAATGTGGAGCGAGCACTATAAATCCAGCTTTGAGCTGGCTGCACGGTAATTTCCCTGTATAGACAAGCCTCAAGTCACAATTCATTATGGCTGGGCTTCATAGAGCCTCCAATGTTGTGCTTCCCCTTTGCTGAGGGCAGATTGTCAAGCTGTGACCCTGCCTTAGTTAATTAACCTTCAAATGGGATTTATTTTCCCTTAGTTACTTGTGCGTGCACGCATTTGGTAATAATGACTGTCCGCTTTCCTCGCACTCGCTAAAAGGGGAGTAAGTCATTTGTTACAGTGTTTTACCAGGGGTAAAAAAATAAAAAAACCCCAAAAAACCAGGCCTCAACTTTCATGGAAAATTGATAGCTTTATGCCAGAAAGAGACAGTTCCATCACAGCCACTTCTTCAGCTGTCTGCAAATATTTGAAACCCTGAGATATTTAATGTTTTTCAGATGGCGATAAATCTGCAATAGTGTGGGCTCGCTTGAGCTTAGTGAGAGATGAAGTGAGATAGGAGAAAACACATGAGCCAGCACGGGAGAGGTATTGCTGCTCACACTTCTGCTGATGTCAGGACAGGTTTTCAGGACCTTCCAACATACCAGCTGGCTTCTCTTCGCCAGGGAAAAATATACACAAATGTGAGCTTCCAGTTCATTTCCCATCCAGTTGTGAGCTAAATGTTTGCTTTTTTTTGTCTTCTACCCCCCCTTTTTATTATTTTTGCAATCTGACATTAAAAATATGAACCTACAGCTGGGGAAAGAGAAATGTTACTGGCTGAAAGCTTTTTTTTTTTTTTGCATCTGTCAAGCCTGAGACATTGCTCGGGGTTTGTTTGTTTAACCTTTTGTTTGCTGTTCAGAACCTTGGTGGCAAGTTGCAGAATGTGGTTTGGTTGCAGATGTGTTGGTGTTTTACACTGGATTTTTTTTAAGGAGGAAAAACTAGTCAGACCATCTCCATGTGCTTTGCTTGCAGCATTGCCTCTGCCTGGGGTAAGACTTGGATATATTTCCCTGTTCCTCTGATACACCTGATGTGCCTGGCAGCTGGCCTGTAGGGAGGTGCATGGTCCAGAGGAAGGCTCTGGGATTGGCAGCGACCTTGAGGGCAGGAATGAAGTCTTAGCTGTGGCACCTCGATCAGGAATGAGTGCTGAGAAGGGACAGGAGAGGATTCTGTCTGGCTTTCAAGATGCTGAAGCTGTGCGTGTCTCACGAGCTGAGCAGTGTGGTGACAAGCTGGGGAAATATGGTGAGCTGCAGATGCTTGACTGAGCAAATTGTCATCATCCCCCAGAAATATGGATGGCAAGCTGCAGCAGAACCTGGTAGCACTGGAGCAGGAGGCCACTTGAATATTTTCTTATTTATTCTCCTTTGGAAGTATGGAGTAAAACAGTTATTGCAGAAAATGCTGCATAATTTGTTGGGAGGAATCAAATAGCAGTCTGGTTCTCCAGATACCAGCACCTTTCACAGCAAGTGAAGGAGGTCTGGGTGATGCCAGGGGGATTGTGTGCTGTGAGCAGCCTGGAGTGGCAGAGGGACTGGGCTGGATCTCAGTCTGGGTTTCTTGCTTTCAGCCTGCCATGCCTAAATCAAATCCCCCCCGACTGCAGCTGCGATTCACTGATGGGTTTTGTCCAAGTGTCTGTTCATGAAGTTTTAAAGAGACAGAAACACCTCAGCAATTTGATTTTGGCAAACAGCTGTGAGCCAAGTGTGGAACAACAACAAAAAAAAATCCCTGTAAAAATCAGGGAAAATGCCTGCAAATTTCCACACATTTCACAGAGGCGGTGTGGTCTCGGAGGCAGCAGGGTGGTCTGGATGTTTTAGCACTGGTGTAGAAAACAGGCGCTCCTGTGCTCAAATGCCAACTCCATCACTGATGTGCCATTTCGCCTTGGCGAAGGCACTTGACCTTTCCATGTCTTGGTTCCTCTCTTCTTCCCTTTCCCCCTTTTTTACTTCAAAAATGAGAATTAGTGGCCCCAAATCTGGGTGGTGGCCAGCGTGGGCCTGGCACGGCCAGGGAAGGTGGGGCAAAGGTGGCTGTGTTCCCAGGTTTCAAGGGAGGCCAGGGACTGGGGATGTTCCAGGAATGAAGAGCGTCTTTGACCTTGACGGAGGCCCCGATCCTGCAGCACAAGCTGTTAATGCTTAGCTACCTCCCACCTCCCTGCTCTGCTCAAGTATCCCAGGGAAGGGAAGAGGTTTTTCTAGCACCCGGGCAGCCTGGGTTTGGCAAAGCTGGTGCAGTCTCCACACCCTGCTTTTACATATTCATGCCTCTCCAAAATGTTCCCTTCTGGGCTGGATTTTCCCAGGCTTCACCTCTGGTCTGTGAGCTCATGAATCATGGGGAAGGAAACTCTTTTGAAAAGGGTGAAATTTTTTTGGGCAGAGCTGCAGCAGCTAAAATGGCCTAATGCTGTCTGCAAAGGTGGGGTGAAGGGGGAATGATTGTGGAGAGGTGCAGGGGCTTGTTGTGCTATGAGTTTGGGGAAGGGAGATGAGAAAGCAACCCAGGCATCCTGGCTGTCATCTTTCCTGTGCTATTGCCTCCCCTGCCTGTCTTCTTAGTGACAATCCCAATTTCTCTGCTGTTGAATGAATGGAAAAGCTCCAGTAGGAATTGATTCAGGCCCTAAATTTTGAGCTCTCTGAGGACATCCAGAGCCTACTGCCAAGTTCAGCAGAGCTTTGTGAAATGTGCATTTCAGTTACTTTTGCTTTTTTCTGTTCTGGTGTTTCAAGAACAGGATTAGGAATTTAGGTGAAATAACCCGGGAGAAACAAGAATAATCAGTAGCTCAGGTGTGCCAAAGTTGAGGATAAGTTGAATATTTTTTTTTCCTGTTTGCTGTCCTGCTGGTGCCCATGGCACAAAACCTGCAGCTAAGAAGGACCTGCTGTGCTTAGAATTTTATGCTCTTTCTTCTAGTGATCATTCCTGAGTGGCTGTTGGCAGAGAGCTGCCAGGCTCCTGAACAGTAGTGAATCAGAGCCCCTCTAGGGCAGTTCAAACTTGCATCCAGAGCTGGTTTTGGTATCACTGAGCCCAAAGGATGTGAGGTGCTCTCTGTCCCTCCTCTCTTCTCCTGGGCTTACACCCATTGCAGTTACTGCAGAACAAACAGTGGAGGTAGCACTGCTCTTTTGACTGAGACCATCTGAAGTGGAAACACCAACACAATTTAAGGCTTCTGAATTTTTAAAACTCGTATTGGTTTTATTCTGTACTTAACTTTCCCTTTTCCCATTATGCAGCATAACAGGGACCTAGCCACAGGTCAGACTGCCTTACTTCAGTGCCAGCTCCTGCCAGCTCCACTGAAAAGTGAATAACTGAAGTGCTACCCAGCAGAATAGTCAACGAATGCTCCATGTAGCTCTTTTGGAAACAAACATTATTTGCTTTCCTAGATCCACCCAAATAATGTTGTTTGTTCTGCATAATTGGCTTAAAAAGAACTAACTGTGTATCATCTTAATACTATGAAAATGTACTGTGAGTAACTATGGAAAGTTCTTGCCTGTTGGATTCAGAGTATGAGCTGCATGACTTGAATTTTAATGATGATCTTCGGTCGGCAAAAGTGCCTTTTTCTCTGATGAGGAATCCAACACATCCTTTTATTCCAATTAATGCATTTCCGGGAAGTTTCCACTTTCTTGTAGCTTGCTGTTTGAGGGCAGTTAAGCAGAAAGCAATAATGAAGTGTTTTGTTGTAAGATGATGTTATTTTTTACAGGCTGTAGCCACAATGCTTTTCCTGACATTTTATGATATATAATTAATGGCAATGGGAACCAAAATACTTTTGCCAAGGATTGAAATGATTCTAATATGTTTCTTAGCATGTTGTCCGTGCTTTTTATCCATTTTCTTATTTCTTTGTAGCCAGGTCCAACAAAGCACTTAAAGAAAGCACTATGAGAATTCTTTGACAACCCATTTCCCCCTTGCTGTTCCCTAACCCCTGTTTGGAAACTGAAGCCTCTGTCAAAAATGAAATTTTTAACAGAAAGTTCCCGCTTTTTCTGTGTTTTCTGCGAGAAGAGCTTCCTCCCAGCAGCACTTTGGTAAAGACCTGAAAATGGGACGTGAGGATGGCTCCAGACTTTACTGTGCTGGGAGAGGTGTAGGATTTTGGCCAAGGCACCCCTGGGAGTGGAGCAGTCTCCAGGAGGTAGGAGTCGGGGATCTGGTTCTCTTGCAAGCCTTGCTTTGGGCTGTTCAGGGTTTTCTGAAGAGTATGGGAGTGAGTTGAGCAGGGCTGTAACACCAAGTCCTTCTGCCCCTGGATGGAGTGTAAAGGGCAGTGCTCCAGGTTTGTTATGCACTGGGTTCCAGCACAGAGCTCTGGTTCCCTCAGCAGTGGTCCTGGGGGCTCTCCACCATGGGATGTTCCACAGTGCTCCTAGACTGGTGTTTGGGAATGCCGTGGAGCCAGGATCTGCTTGTTGGCCCCCTTGCAGAGTGAGCAAGGGCTGGCACATCTCTCATCCTGTAGCCTTGGCTCTTCCTCCATGTTTGTTGCAGGAAGAAATTTCCAATAGGTGAAAAAAAATATTCTTGAGCTGGGAAATTGACGGGAGCTCCAGCTCTTGTGCGTAATCACAGGCTTTATTTCAGTCATGGAACTCCACAGCTTTGAGGTCTGACTTGCTCCCCTCTTTATTGCAGCCTTAAATTCTATCAGGAGGTGTTTGCACCTCATCTTTGCCACACTTGAAACCAGTCAGCAGCAAATGTATCTGAGCACATGTGACATCTTTCCATTTCCCTTGGGTGTAGGGAAACTCCCCTATCTAGAAGTTTATAGGCGTCTTGCCTGAGAGTTAGGGGTTTTTAAAATTTCTTTAAGCTGCCAGAGCCCTCTTTCTGGAGAGGAGCACCAAGTGCCAATGCTACTTAAGATGGGAAATATATGGCTTTTTGGTCTAGGCATTTAAAGGAGTGCCTGAGCACTGCTCAAGGAACAAGAACCTTGTACTGGAGAGGCAAAGAGTTTCCACTGAAAGCCTGTCCCACTTTGCAGAACAGCCCCTTCACTATCTCATGAAGCTGCAGCACTCTGGGGACATTCTCCATATTATAAATGGACTTCATGGCCTCTTGTGCGCATCCAAGTGAAGCACAGGCAGGGCTGTATGCGTATTTTGACAACTTTAAATTAACATACCATAGCTGCTTAAGTGTTATGACAATGTTCTGTGATCACAGGTCTCAAGAGACATTTAATGCTTTGGAACAAACCACTGTCTGGCCTGAAGTGTCTCAGGTTAGCTGGGGTTGCACCATTGATGGATCTGACCCTGTGAGTTCAGTGGCTCCAGCAGGCTGTTTGCGAGAGTGAAACCCTGGCAAATGATCGACTCTGAGCTCAGCTGGAAAGGCTTGTGAAATGAAATCACAGTGCTTTGCCCATTAGGCTTGGGATGAAAAGCGAGCCTGAGAGCTGCCAGTGGCTCATATTTCATGTGCAGAGATTTACTTGTATTAGTTAAGATTGCGATGAGTTTGAGAAAGAGAGGGAGACAATTTGTGAGCCAACACAGAAATAATACTTCCCTATAGTAAGTGTGTAATGAGAACTGCCGCTTTTATTGGATTGAATAAGTTCAGATTGTTTTTAAGATATACATGTTTTGAACAGGGAACTGTATCACTTGTGATTGACCTCCTGTGTTATTTTTACATCACTTCTTATTTCTCTACATCCTGAGTTTGCTTCTGAGACTTTCATTCCTATTCCTCTGCTCTTTTCCTTTCACACCTCTTCCCTTAATCTTTCCTGCTCTGGCTTTGGAAGCCTCTTTGCTTTTAATGGATATCTAATATTTGTCATAGAGAGTGCACACTTTGCACTAAGCAGGTCTCTAGATGTGATTACAGCACATGTAAGCAAACTTGAGCTGGTTTTAATCAGAAAGCAACGTAACCACGGCATCAAAGAGCCCTAAAGAGCTTTGCTCGTGCTGCGGTTTGCAGCAGATACATTGACCACTGCAGCAGTGTCCTTCATTGCCTTGTGCTTGCTGTGGAGCTCGGGTCATCTGGCAGTTAGATCTGGTAGAAAGAGCAAGTTCATCTGCAATGCTGAGTCTGGCAGAGTCCCCACCACAATCGCATGCCACAGTCCTGCCTGTTTGCTGACAGATTTCCCTGTAACTTCAAGGTTTTGGCTCTTGGATCTAATGGTTGAGGTTAAGAATTTAATTAAACTTTGAATAGAAGAAAGCTGCCCGTCCACTGGATTCCTTCCAGAGCAAGTGAGCTCTCTCACAGTAAGCAAGGGAGGCTATTTCAACTGATTTAATACTCCTTGGCTTTGGATGCTACTTCCTCTTTGGTATGGGATTTTATTTTTTCCATACTTTGCATTTGGTGACCAGAACAAGATACAGATCCTGCCATTCTCTTTGGGAAATGGTAGATATATCTCAAAGCAGGGAGCCAGCTGTTGGACTTGGGCAGGTGATTTCAGACCCACTGTCTGTGAAATCAGGACTTGGGTGGTTAATTTGGACTTCAAGGGACCTGATTTTCTGAATGAGCTGAGGCTCTATCTGCCTTCCAAACATCTTCTAGTGCTCCCTGCAGGGCACCTTCCAGTATTGTTGACTCTTAACAAGCAGTGGAAATGAGGATGTAGTATGGTTTATTATTTATCTGTGCTTCCACTGGACTCAGGAATAGATGGGGAGACCAGTCTGTGAGCGGGAAAAACCCAACCAACACATCAGCCCTGCCCTAAATCGCTTCCAGACTAGTAGTGATCTGTCTTCCTCAGCTCACTGTGTGCAAGCAGGAATGGCCAGGGAATACTGGAGTCGAATGAACAAATGGTCCAGAGGTTACACTGAATTTTAGGGTAAAAGACAGCGATAAGAGTAAGACAGAAATATATATATATATATTTTTTTAACATGTATAACATATATATATATAAACCTTTTCATTCTGGAATTCCACTGCTCCTTGTCCTTTGTGGAAGTACTCATTCATACTTCTAGTGGATATGCTGGTGGTACATATGTAGACGGAGCATTAAGAGATCAGAAAATTCCTCAAATCTCATTTGCAGCAGGACTAGGTAACAAACTGGATTTAAAGAAGGTTATACTGAAACTGTTGAAAAGCTGTTGAAGAGTTTCTGACAGAAAACTGGGATTTCAACCAAGAGGATTTGGTTCCCATGGGTAATTTCTGGTTTTCATCAGACCCTGATCATACAGTCTAGCTCTCCACATACCTCCATTGTTCTTCAAACTGGGCACGCGTGGAATATTTTTTGCCCCAATACCTTTTGCCAAAATTTGTTTTTATATATATGAATATATATATGTAAAAAAAGGAAAGCTGATTATTATTTTTATCAGCTCTCCCCTTCCTCCCTTTGAGTGCATAACGCTTCTAGAACACACCACGTTCAGCTAGGATATCTCTAGGTGGGGTCATTCCTGTGCTGAATAACCATGGAAAGTGAGAGGAAAGCAGCGGTGTCCGTCTTGCAGAGTAACTCCATGCCCCTCTAAGGATTTGGAGAACAGTTAAGAAGCGATCAGCTACAAGAGGGAGAGACCAGAAGAAATGAGAATAGTGGGGGTAGAGTTTGCTTTTGATCATGGCAGCTGCAGCAAAGCCACGTACTGTCAGATCTACTGGGAAGTTTCTGCCCATGTGTGAAGCCGAAGTGGAATGAAACTCCCTTCAGGGAGCAGAGTTGCTGTTGCCAGCATGAAGGACCAGGGTGTTACGAGGCAGAGAATGGGATCCCTTGTGTTTGGGTCATACTTGTGTCCACATGGTTCCTGAGGAGTTCATATCCCATTGCTTGAGTTGCTTCCTGGTTTGGGAGAATATCCTCTGCTCATTTGGAATCTGGAGGTAGAGTGGTTCCATGAGAACATTCCTGTGTTTTTTAGGTTTAAATCTTCATTAGGAATCTGTTTCACAAACATCTCTTGCAGGCTGTTTTCAGACAAAGATCCTGCCAGGGTTTTGTGGTGCAGGTCGCTCCAAACCCGGTGATGTTACCCTCATCCCTGCCCCTCACTTTGCAAATGTTTTTTTCATTTGTTCCATGGTGACTTTTGAACTGCCCCTGTTTTAAGACTGAAATGAGAGAGATAAAATGTTTTTAATTTTAATTAAAACAAAGTTTATTTTATTTCATTAGCTAGCCATGTTATTTCAGGGCTCTACAGTAAAGTTATATGTTACCCTGTGGGTACTTCTAATTGTGTTACGAGGTTTCTAGTTCATTCTGTCCAGAACAGTTTGACTCCTGTGCTGAGCTCCATCCTCCTGCAGCCTTGAACCAGCACAGCTAATGAAAAACACTCCAGTAATAACAGGGGGCTCTCAAGGGCTCCAGATAATTGGAGAAAGGTACTATTAATTTTACTGGAAGGGAAGCCGGCTGAGCTCTGAGAGCCTACTGCTAAAGATACCAAGAAATAGGGCCTGATCACTTTGGAGGAAAGATAAGAACGTGGAAGCTGGTCAAAGTAAACCTACAGAGCTAGAGAAAACATTCTGCCAGTAAATCTCAGTGTAGGGACATGTCACACTGTTTCTGTGAAATCCTGTGAGTGAGGCAGGAGGTGAGATCCTCTCCTGCCGTGCTGTTGGGAGATGCATTCCCAGTGGTGCAGCTTCTAAGAGACCAGTGGGAAAATACCAAGCTCATGGTGGAAACTGGGACTGTCAAGGCTTTTTTTTTTTTTTCCCCTCCTGTATGCAAGGATAGTTCCTGCTCTATACTGGGACTATTTGGGCCAGTCCTGGACACACGGTCCCTCTGCTGCCTGTGGCAGCATCAGCACAATAACCATGGAAAAGAGAGATAGCAAACCAAGAGGAGGCTGCCGAGGGTCATGCTCCCTGCACGCAAAGCCTTTTCCCACTCATTAGGAGTTACAGATTTGCTTAAATCCCGATCATAAATCCTGGTATCTTGTGCAGTGTGAACCCAGGGTGGCTGTAAAACACTTTTGCAGGGGAACCTGAATAGAGAATTACACCGATTTAGAGGTGTTTTGTCTGCTGCCCCTGGTATAGCTGCAGTTGCTGCTGCTGAAGTTTTGGTGCCTGGAATTTATTTGCTCCAGCAGAGAAGGTGCAAAGGGAGAGGCCTGACAGTTTAATTCTTCTCTTGTGTTCCTTGCACAGTTATAATATTTTCAAGAAAATATTTGATAGGCATTTAAGGCTAAATGAATCATGTGTGAAATGGAAGGGTGTTTTAAGGATAGTTGGTAAAGCAGGATAGAGGAGGTTCACGCTCCCTTACTTTGTCCTAGGGATCAGGACTACGGAAGGCAGACAGGAGCCTAATTTCCAGTGAGCCAGCCAAGTACCTCTGACTCAGTGGGTCAAATCTCTTTGTTTCTTTTCTGTCCTATTTGGTGGTGCATGGGGAGGTCTTATCTCAAGCTTAGGTAGTGCATCACCTGTCTTGCTAATTTTCCTCCTTGTTTCTCTTGATGGTTGGCATTGTAGACTTACATAAATTTGTAAAAATATGAAATTCTTTTAAGTTGTTTGGTCAAGTTTGGATTTCCAACTGGATTGCACTGTGCTTAACCTTCAGTATGTTATTGTTTTAGTAGTTTTGTCCAATATGAATAACACCTTATACCATAACATCCTCAGTGGATGTAGAAAGACGTTCCAGAAAGAACTGGAAAGGGTTCCAGGAAAGTCAAGCTGTATGGCTTGTTTGATTTTTTGTTTAGCCTCTTAAAGTAGCCAGAGAAGGGGGAATAAAAACATTACAAAGGATACATTGCTGGATAAAAGATATTCCATTACAAACCCTGTCAACATTAATAACTTGCATCTCTTCAACAGTGCTCTGAGCTGTCAATAAGAAACAGGAATCAACCAAGATTAAAACTGGTCTGTCAGAAAGCAGATTGTATCAGAAAGATAATAGAATCAAATTAATTTATGATGAGGAGATTTCACAACAGACAACAAGGCAATACTGAAAACCACAGTCCAATGTAATCCCTTTGAAGAAACGTTGTACTTATTGCAGCTGCGATGATTGCAAATGTTTGGTTTAAAAGTCTGTGTTGCAGTCTGGAGGAAAAAACCCAGGCTATTTATGGTCTCCAGTTTTTAAAGATGGGAGCTAAAGAAAATAAGCCTGGAGAAATATGAGCTGAAGCTTAATATTTCCGTCTTCATTTAAGAAGGGGTGGTTAGAAAATAGACCTGCCAGCCTGAAGGAAATTTGGATGTGTCAACATTGTGTTGGGTTTTTGAAATTTTTGGTTGCTGGTTAAGATTAAAAAGTCAAAACAACCTGTTGCCAGTGAATAAGAAGTTTTGATGTAATAGTGTCAAAATATTTAACTCTGTCATTCTCTTCACAAAGTTAAACTGCTTCAAAACAATTCTCATTTGCAATGACCATTTTGGCTTGGAAAAGCATGATTTTAAACTCAGCTTGGTCCAGGATACTTCACTTCTGACTGGAAAGTGAAACATTGTGTTCTGAAAGGATGCTTTCCATTTTACAGCTCTGTTTTCCTAGAATTTGCCATTTACTCTTTTTTGGGGAATGGGAGGAGGAAGATATCACCTGGATTAGAAAATAGTTTATGGTGGAGGGGAGGAAAGAAAAGAGATCTTCTTGTAATACAAAATTAGGGCTATATCTGTACCCCTACTTAAATTTTCTTGGCAGTTAATGCGCATAAAGCAGCCAATCTCCGAGGGCTTGAGATCTCCCCTCATTACTCCTTGTCATCCTGATCTTCCTTTCCCAGTCCCTGACTCTGGATAGGGCACACAGCTGGGCTGCCTTTGGAGTGGGATCAAGTTCATGTTGTCCAGGATGATCAGAAAGGTCTGTGACTCATTTTTGTTAGTCCTGGTCTTGCCTTCATAAACCTGACCTGAGAAGGACTTGCAGGGTGAACGTGGTGATATACTCAGTCCTCTTCTTGTTCCTGGGCCAAAGCAAGAGAGGAACAACCAAAGCAGGCCTTGGATGTGCCTTGTCTTTTTGCACATCCTGCCTCATCCTATTTGGCAGAGGACAAATATCCCCTTTGCTGCATCTGAGTGGGCCCCCTGAGGTCTCAAACAGCCCAATACCAAATTTGAAGCCTGAGATGTGCCAGCACTGCCCTCCCCCAAAGGGGAAGGGGCTGGGTGCTGTTGAGAACTGTGGCAAGGGCTGTTCCCACACCTGCATGCCTGGAGGCAGGCAAGGAGCAGGCAGGGGGTGAAAACAGCAGGTTGTGGGGATGGAGTCTTGTTTTTGCTCTGACTGGTACCATGACCCAAGGAAGCCTGAACCCATGGTTTAGGAAGCAAGAGGATGGAGGTCTGGAGCTGCCCTTCCCATGCCTGTGAACGGTGTGTGTTGCTGTGGGAAGCCCTGCTGGCTGTTTTGGAGCAGGTGCTGTGTGTGGGGGAGGCATTGCTCCCTCCCCTTCCTCCTCCTCCCTCTTTCATCACCCGCAAAGGGACCTGCGCTCCAGCTGAAGTGAACTTCCTCCAGTGGCTCCAGATGTGTTTGAGCCGTTTGTCTCTTCTCACCACCCCATCCTCTTTGTGCTGGAATTTTCTGCCATTAGTGTTGCTGGATGTGGAAATCTGTGGCTGCAATCAAAATGAGAGGTGGGAGTACCCAGGACAGACATCAGACGGGGAAGAGGTGTCCCTTCTCCCTTGCCCATTGTGTTGCTTACAAATCAAAATAAGCAACCTGAATTTGAACTGTGCTTTTAAAGGGATAAATCCCTTGGTTCCTTCTTGCCTGTGCTGGTGCCTGCCAGGCTGTGTGTGGGCACCATCCGCAGTGCACTTAGCACTGACTCCCCTCCGGCTTAATGACAAGTTCTCACTTTGTTTGTTGTTGTTTGTTTTGTTTTGTTTTTTCTCCTTCCAGCCAAGCTGACATTTAATTCTGCCTCAGCCAGTTAAATATAACCCCGAAACCTGTGGGTGAGAAAATGTGGCTCTCTGTCACGCTCATTTCAGAGGAGCCAATTAGCAATGGTGATCCTTGGGACTTGGCAGCCTCTTCCTGGGCACCTGGCAGCCCTGGCCCTGCCTGTCATTCTTGGGATAATGTGCTAGGAAATGGTCTTGTGGTTTACTAAGAAAAGCAGAACAAACTCCCTCTTCCCCGCCTTTGCAACCCAACAACCTGTGGGCATAATTGATTTGCAAGATTTGCAGTCAGGATGTGGCTTTGTTGCAGATGAAGCTGGTGAATAGCCTGCTCCTTGCTGGCTCTTTGCCTGATTCTCCTTGGTCCAGCAATTTTCCACATTCAAAGGCATCCAGTTTGGAGGTGCTGATGGGACATAGCTCCCTCTTCAACCTCATCCCTTCTTTTACCAGCTTAATTCCCTTTTTCTCTTTCCCTGCTGCCATGTTGGTACTATGCCTCCCATCCCTGTGACCTCTTTATCACGGACTGCTGTCCTCCGAGGTGCAAATGCATCACACACTGTGCTGGCTCAGTCCACAGCGTGTCCAGCCCAGTCCTGTGTGTGGGTCTGCTTGTGAAGTTGGGAAAAATGAGATGAGAGTAGAGTGATTCTCCTCCTGACACTTCCTCTATGCTGGAAGTTTAGCAGTGTGGTGGGGTAGAGTCAGTGATGGGCCTGGCACTGAATTTATCTTGTCCTCTTCATATTTTTTATTATTTTAACTCAACTGTGAAGGGGTTCTTGGTCTCCAAAGTGCCCTAGTAAAGGCTTCTGCTGCTGATGTCCATTTCCCTGATTTCTTTAGCAATGTCCCTTTTCTTGCAGTACTGTGAGAAACTGGTTAATTTTGTTCCCCAGTGTCCTGTGTGGTTTGTCCTCTCTTTGCATGGAAAACATCAGAAGCTGTGTCAGTGCAAATGTTCTTTTCTGAGTTTGCAGGTAACAGGATCAAAAAAAAAAAAAA
>VZTE01005518.1:3311039-3324406 GCA_013397775.1 Eulacestoma nigropectus | reverse complement strand
GGGGGGGGGGGGGGGGGGACGACAAACCTGGGTAGCGAGTAACTAAAATAGATGAAGTGGAACAGTTGGAAATCCCAACTTGAGTGACAAGGGAGAAAGAAGAGATCCAAAGTCAGCAGCAGATGACTCCAGTCTCACATCCTATCTCTCTCCCCCCCTCCCTTGCCACTGTTGCCGCCGCTTTCCCAGCAAAGGCAAGAAAAAAACAGAACGTCTTTTCCAGATTTGGGGGCTGAGCGGCCTCACATGTTGACACAGCAATAATTTTTAATGAGAAATTTTTAGTATTTGTGTGGGAGAAGTTAGCCTTGTGTACACAGATGCCTCTCTGGCCACCACACCATGGTCCGGGCCCGGCCGCGTCCCCCTCCGGCACGGCCCGCGGGGTCCCAAGGCAGATTCCTTTCAGGCGAAGGGAAACATTTAGGCTTGCTCACCTTTGAACTGCATGCGATGGTGTTTACCTTGGCAAGACAAAGTGGCAGTTTTACAGATATTAAAAACAGTCCTGAGGGGAATCTGGAGGCTTTCCTATATTTTAATCACCCAATTTAGCCAGCCTGAGGACTCGGCTGGAGGGAAAATGTGTGGCAAATCTTGTTTTGTTTTGTTTTATCTTTTAAAAAGGAGATTTAACAGAAAATAGCCCAGTGCTAAAACAAGAAGGGAGAAAAATAATGTGCATTTTAGTTTTTATTCCCTTCCCTCTGAAAGAAAAAAAAAGGTGGGAATTCTCATATTAATCCATAGCACCTCCATGCTCCATATGGTTTCTTTTTTGGCATTTCCTGCTGGGCTATGCTCTACCTCAGCTAACCCCGCTCCCCTTGCCCTCTCCGGGTGCGTTCCTCTTTTAATTTGATTTCTACCTGTCAGGAAAGATGGGTGCAAACGGGTTTTGCCCACATCTTGAGGCAAGATATCCCCTCCCTGCCAGCACTCCCTCTGGTGTGCACGATTAAAAAGAAAATTGGGTTTTTGTGGGGGAAGAGATTAAAAGGAGTCATGAGTGATGTCTGAAGTTATGCTGAGGTCAGGACCTTGCTTATTGATTTTCTAACACAGCAGAACCATGTACGAAAGGAAGAGACCTCCTTGCCTCCCCCTGATCCAAGATACTCCTCCAGCCTGTAAAATAAAAAAAAAAAAAAAAATAAAAAAAAAAAAAAGGGGGGAAAAAAAAATCTGGCTGCAAGCAGTCAGGCTTCAACCGGCCTGTCAGACAGCTCTCTGCAGGAACACAATCCATGTTGATTTTACAGAGAAGGTTGTTATCCACATTTCACCACTGATTTATTGTTTTTTAACCAGCTCCTTATGCTAGACTTTTTTTTTTTTTTTTTTAAAAAAAAAGGTCCTTTTGCACTTTGTGAGCGAGGGGATTCACTGGTGGTGGGGTGGAGGTGGAGGTGCTGGTTCCCTGCTCTTGCCAAGCTGGGCGGGAGCAGGGGGAGCGCTGCCATCCCACCAGCCACCTGTGATTCTTTCCTTAATATTTGTCAGGATTTATAAGTGCCATGGCTAATGCCCAAGAGTAACACTCTTGGGTCTGCTCTGCCCATGGGCTGCCATGGGGCAGCCTGGCTTTGGGATGCTGAGAGCTCTTCAGCTGCTTGAAGAGCAAGATGGGTATGTTGGAGACAGGTCTGAGGAAGCCCCACAGAATTAAAATGGCCAAACGCGTCCCGTCGCCTACATCTGCAGAATTCATTAGGCGAGCTTGATTGGCCTTTGTTAAACAAAGATGGGATAAGGTTTCATACTTTTTCTGTGGGAGTCGAGCTAGAGTTTCAGGCTGATGATTTAGTCAGGTGTAAGCATGAAGTTTCCAATTTAGAGAAATAAATCTAAAGTGATTTTATTATCCTCTGTTTTACCCTGACACCCTGCTTCACCCCGACTCCCTGTCAGAGCATGCATGACGTGTTTATACAGGCTGCACTGTAATCGACTGGCAGCCAATATAACACGGGGCACAAAATGCATCTTCTACCTAGCGCAGGCTTTGGTAGCTTCTATATTTCATCATCGTCCTGCTCCTCTGCTGGCAACTCTTCCTTCCTCTGAATCCTTCGTATTCTGCCTGGCAAGAATTGCGTGCCCCAGCTCTGGGAAAGAGTTGTCAGTGTGCCGAGACACGGAGTTTTGGATCTCCTTGTGTAGCCACAGCTTTATTTTGCTTCATTCCATGCATCTTCCAGGGAGATCCTTGGATCAGACTAGGCATCCTGTGGCTGGAGTAATTTTAACAAATGTGTGTGCTTGAAACACCCCAAAAAATATTTTTTTAGTGGCAATTGGTAAAATTTTAAATAGAAAATTTCTTGTTTACTTATTTTCTGCGTTAGGAGCAAATATTCTATGAAAACTCTATGTTAAGATTTTGACAGCATAGTCAGGAAAAAAAATTACGTGATTAAATTGGCTGAAAATACCTGTTTTCAAAAGTTACTTACTGAGAAAGCAATATAAAAGTACAGATAGCGATGCTGGGGGGAAGAAAGCAAATTGCTTTGGCCAGGTTCTCTGATCCCGTTGATTAGGAGTCTGTGCAATTTAGTTATTAGTTAGAACATAAGGACACAAAAAGCAATAGGTCAAATTCATTTCTTCATCTCAGATATATCCCTGTTGACTTCAGTGAAGTTCCTTTAATGATGAATTTGTCCCGCTGGCTCAAAGATAAAAAGAGAAGTTATTTTTGTTTAATATTTCAACAAGGGGAAGAGGTTAGCGAGGGAATTTGGTTTGCACAAGTTGTGTTTTTCCATGAAGTTTAGCAAGGGCAGCCACCACCTATCCAGCTCTGTTGTATATTTGTCTTTTTGAGGGCTGTGTGCTTTCTCTATGGACTCTCCCAAGTCCTTGCAAGGCAATTTTTGCCAGATGCAACCCACAAAGGACACTTGCAGCCATGGTTTGTTTGTGTTCCTGTGAACAGTGTTGGGAGCTGCCCTCCTTCAGGTGCCTGCTGATCTGATTTCATCTGTGGGAAGGCTTTGGGAGGCAGAGCTGTGTCTGTCTGTTGTCCCTGGCACTACAGCAACTGAGTGCCACCACCTGGTGCTCCCAGCAACGTGCCTAACCCTGGTCCCAATGTGGTTGAGCTTTTCCTGGGTGAGTCTCTCATTGCTGGGCTTGTGTTTCCCTTAATGTACAATTTTGACTGATGTGATATCCTTGGCTTTCCCATACTTTTCTCTAGTGCCTTAGCAGGACTGAATTTGGGTTTTTTCCACCTCCATCAGACCGTCCTGGCTGAGGGCAGAACAGTGAGAGAGGCCAGGACCCCATGAAACCTGGGAACGCTTTTGGAGACTGTGTGAGGCAAAAGCCAGCTTCAGCCAGGCTGCTTCTGCCTGTACTAGACTGTGTGGAAGAGCAGGATTCCCTATTCCCTGTTCAAGCCAGACCAGGGCTCCCCACGTATGACAGGCAGATGACTGAGGAAGCTTGGCTTTCTTGTGGGACCAAACTCTGGGTGAACTTGGTGATGTGAGAATCCCTCCTCTGCACTCCCTGGAGCAGACAGCTTGTGCTGTGGTGTTTGGCTGTTGCAATGTGTCTGCGCGGCTGTTGAGCAGTGTCGGTTGAGTTTATGGATGTTGGACAGGTATTCATGGAGAGTTGTTTCACCACCTCACTCTTGCTCCAGAGAAAATGGCCTCTTGCCCAGACAAGAAGTCAAAAGCTTCACTGGTCACTCTCCGTCCTGGAGTTCAAGGCACCTGGCAGGTTTCTCTAAGCCTTGGCTAACAGTAGCCTCTCTGCTGTGGGCAGTATTACTTTTAAACCTGGGAGGAAAACGTTTTTACGAAAGAGAGGGAAACCTTTCCCATGCTCTTCTCATCTTTGTATCCCTGGGTGCTTTCCAGAGTCATTCAAAACTATTGCAACTCAACAAATGGAAACACCAAGCAGCGCAGTGTGTGGTTTGGCAAACTTCTCTATCTAAAGTAACGTTTAGGGAGACCCCAGCTTTCTCAGAGGAAAAAGGACCTTTAAATAGTAACGTTTCTGGAAAAGAATTGCCATTTTTTGAGATGCTAACCTGAGTGTAGTTAGTGACACAGCAGTGTCACTTTATTTCCCTCTTGGTCTGCTGTCCCCTGTGTTGGCCATTGTCCATGGCTACCTGTGAGAAGGGCCTCAGTGGTGGGGAAACTGGGAGTAAGTTTCGTAGGAGAACAACCTCAGGTCTTGTCTGTGCTTGCATTTACCCATGATGAATTCTGCTATTTATCCCTAGGATCCTATAGCGTGCAGAAATCTGGATGTAGGATGAGGGTCTTCAGGCATCAAATTTTACTGTGCCCTCATTCCTTGATACGAGGATTGACAATTATTCCAGGATCTCCTAGTTGTGTGGGCCCCATGGCTGTCTCTGCCCAGGACAAAAGACTTTTGGGACAGAAAGGGGGAGAGCAAGCAAGCCTAGAGAAAACAGATGTGAGGAGTTGAATGAAAAGTTAGAGGTTAAGACCTTGATGTAGCTGCATGGCTGTGAGGGAGAGGGCAGAGGTAGAAGCTGGCAGCATATTCATGTGGTGCTCCCCTACACTGACCCAGTGTGACTGCCCTCAGCATCTCCTGCTGTCCTGCTTCCTCCTGGCTTACCCAGTAACCCTCATGGCAGCGTGTCCCTGCTGCCACTCAAGTGGATGAGCATTGGCCCGGGAGACCACACGTGAACTTCTTGTGAGGTACAGACGTTACAGAGTCAAAGCCTGGCCACCCTTGGTCTAGGAGGGACTTGGGTTTCCAGTGCCCCGGAGAAGCAGGAAGTGCAGGAGACATGGATATCATGAGAAAAGAATCGATAGTCCCCCCTCAGCCTGACCAAATATTGATTTTGCCATTCGGTTCGTATCATTTTTCACCGCCTCTCCAGCCCTCGGGGTGGGAGCTCCTGCTCGCAGCCCCACCAAGGGTGTTTTGGGAAGGGAGGGAGGCAGAGGGACCAGACCTCTCACCGGGCAGGGTGAGGACAAGGATCAGTCACCTTCTAAACTGACCCTGGCTGGGGGGCTGGCAGTGGTGGGGAGGGGAGCTTTTGTCACCCACTTCTCCCCAAAACTTCCAGCACTGTCCCATTACTAAGGCTATTGAGGGAGCTTATGTTGGAAGAGATTTACGGTCTTGCATTCCCTGTCAAGTGCCCCCCACTGTGCTATGACTCTACTCTATGTTTAAGGTTTGATATAAAATCCAGGGAATGCAAGGATCTTCCTGGCTTTCGTCAGTTTTGGAGTAGACAGTTAATTTTCAAATCCAATCATTAATAAACGCAGAGATTGGCAACCACAATTCAGCCTTCCCCAGCAATTCCTGCTACCACAACTTTGCGGGAGTGCTGCTATCCAAACACTTGAAAGTTATGATTTTTAACTCAAAATTGTATCTTCCACTGCTGGAGGTAAAACTATTAATATATAAATAAAGGCTAATTCTGTCCTGGTTATTTTTCTTCATGAAGTCACCAGTCCCTGAGGAATTATAAGCAAAATAGCAGAGTGCCTAACAAGAAATAGAAAAAAATCATCTCTCATGGCATGAAAAAGAAAGATGTTTGGAATGTTTTTAAAGGATGTTCTTCAGCTTTCTTTGGTTGCAGCTTCCACCACATATATTATATTTTCCTGGGATTGAAAATGAGGGTCTTCTGTTGCTAAAAGCTAGACTTGCTGGGAATTATGTAGCCAGTTAATTCTTTTTTTAAATTCGTAGCTGATTTATGTATTGATATAATGACGCAAAACCACTTTGAATCCCCATTAAAACAATAATTTTCAACAATTCTGTGGTCTCAAGGAAATACTGACTTGTCATCTTCACAAATCTTTGGCTTAATTATAAGTTATGTTACCTGATGGGAAAATAGCCTTTAAAACAGGAAAAATGGTGTACGGACTCTTTTCAGACAGCTTTGGGTAGTGTTTCTGTATAAACCAAAAAACCAACCAGCCTTAAAAAAACATCAAAACACCAGTAAGTATCAGAGTTGTGTGTATGTTCATATGTTGTGAGCCACCTGTTGCAAAGAAAAACTAGGCTAATTTTCAAATTCTCATCTGTACTTTGCACATCTGGATGCATTGGTCTTTTCTTAACAACGCTGCATGTTAAGGCAAGATGCTTCATTCAGGGAGTGGTGCACTGCTGGAGCAGGTACCAGGAAAGCTGTAGTATCCCCATACCTGAGGGCTTTCAATACCTGCAATGGTGTTGGCAATAATCCTGCTGCAAGGGAGAGATGGGACCAGGCAATCTCCATTTACCCTTTCCAGAAAACACACCCATGGTCTTATGATCCTTTTGCACCTTTGCCAGGGCTGTGTCGTCTGTTGTGTTGTGGGGCAGTGCTGTCTTGAAGCAGCTGCAGGCTGACACGTAACCTCAGGGACATCAGAGATCCCACCTGGGGTTTGGATGTGTTAAATGCAGAAGTCATGATCTTTCAGGCACAGGAGTTTGTGTCGCGCACTGTGACTCAGGCCCAAAAGTCTGAATTTTCCCATTGTAGGCATTTTGCTTTGGCATCTCAGTTGGAATAGCTTGGGTTTACTCTCCAAAAGAAAAACACTCTAGAGAACAACTCTGTCCTCCAAAATTAGCTGGCCCCAGGGAATGGGGAGATTGAGCTGTCCTTGGGTACTGTTGCTTTCTGGCCATGGCTAAGAAAGCACCTACAGTGGTCGTTGCTGTGTTTGATGGGACCACGGATGAAAATCAGAGTATGAACCCTGGCCCTGGACTGACCTTCCTGTGCAATGCCCCTTTTGTTGTAGGCTGGAAGAGTAAGGAGTGAGAAAGTCCTAACCCACACTGTTCTTTGCTGTCACAGTGCCCATGACCAGGCATGGGGACAGCTGAACTGTACCAAATCCTGTGATCAGCTTGTAGTTGCCTGCCTGGGCTGTTAGCCCTCTGTAGATAGAGCCCATATTTCAGGATAATCCTCCACATCATAAATTCACCTGTGCAGATGGGACCCAACGGGAATATTAGAACAAAGGAAGAAAAAAAGAAAAAAATCAAGGAAAAAATGTACCTATTAGGCAATGTGAACCTTTGTGCAGCCTTCATTAGTACCAGCAGGGTTATAGTTACTTTTAATCATTCAACTGACTGTACTAGTGAAAATTTCAACTTTCAGCCATTTAAATTGAAAAGGTCTTTAAAATATTTATTATTACTTTAAATCACACCATTTAAGGTCAAAGCAGATGCATTTGTTGGATTTGTGCAGGATCCCAAGTTGTTTTCTTACCTGGAGGTTGAGTCCTGGTGGAAAGGTCTGTGTTTCTAATTTTGCTGTGCTATTTGGTTACTATGGGATGATGGGAACACCATTATGGCTGTGCTATTTTCTATTTCTTAATTGGTTGCTCATACACAGGTCTGGCTGGAGCTGGAAATCTCAGGGAAAAAGCCATTAACGCCTGCATGTTTGACCTGCAGTTTATAAATCAGAACATATGTTTTCATATTTCTAACCCCCAAAACACAGAGAAACGTGTTAGTGGATATTTGCAGCACACTCCGATGCACGTTGTCTTCCCAGTGTCAGCAGGCCAGAGTGTCAAAAGGTATAAATCATTGCAATTACATGGATTTTGCCTGAGGTCTAGCCTTGATTGATGTCTCTCCTAAATAAGATATTATTGGGGATGTGAAACATGCACACCTCTTAACCTGCTGTATTAGGGTTGCAAAATGCCGCTCTTGCTCTTTGTGTGTGTGTGTAGTGCGTTTAACAGTCTTGGTGGATTTCTCCATGCTATTTGAGTGATGACTGGCATCCTGGATGGTTTATTTAGCTTGCTATTGTGGAAAACACTTCAGCAGATAGTTGCATCCTGTTGCAATCCCTGTTGAAATTGGCAAGGCTGACTTTTGCACTTGCAGTTCATCCCAATTTAGCTGAACGAAATAGCTTACAAATCCCATGAAAGTGTGGTGGGAGAAAATGCTCTCCTCTTTCCAACCCAGAGCAGACCTACCTAAGCATTGCTCTGAGCTGCCTAACTCATCCTGTCCTTCCTTCTTGTGATGAGCACACCTTCTGCAAATGCACTCCCTGTTCCACTTTTTTCGTCCCTTGGAGTTGCTCCTGGTCCTCACCTGACACCGTAAGAAATCCAAACCTCCCCACAGGTTTTCAGTCTTTTTAACACTGGTGGGTTTTTTTTCTGAGATGGCCCAAGGAAAATGTGCTTGTAGGGTTGGCTGGACTGAAAAAATCAGGGTAGCAACTGCTGTAACCTGGATCAGAGCTGGAGAAGTAGGATGACTTCTTCAGGGTGATGTCTTGAGATCACACCGACTTCCAGAGAAGATTGGGTCATGTCACATTCCTGAGCTGAAAACTTTCATGTGTAGAAAAATAGCAATTTGCATTATATCCAGATTTGGTTTTGTATTTAGGCTGTATGTATAAAAAAATTTCTCAACTAATGGATCAGTGGATCATAATTAAAAAGAAAAAGAAATATATATATTTGTATATAAAAGAAAAAGAAATTTATAATCTGCTTGGGAATATTACACCTTTAAGAAGTTTCTACCCCTGTTGTCCTGTTATTTTAGATAACAAATACATAATGTTTTTTTGAGTAAGGATTTAAACAGAAGAAAAAAGAAGCAACTTTGTGGTTTTTTTTTTCCCTTTTTCCTACAGTAATGGTACTTACTTGAAAATCATTTTAATGGTTAACTTACCCTTTAAGACAAAAAGTTCTAACTTGAGTGAATGTACTTAGCTCAAAATCCCTGTAGAGATTCAGGTTTCTTGCTTGAGCTGCCTGGAGTGGTGAGTTCAGGCCTTTGCAGTGATTGTCAGCAAGGAGAACATTAATGGAGTATTAGAAAAATGAAGTCCTCGACCCCTCCTCCCCTTCTGGCTGGTTGTTTCTACATGGTGGGAAGGAAAACATTTTCCCCGTCAGCCATTTACTGTGCAACAGGGGGAAACTGTCAGTTTGCTATGAGCAAACCCCTGCAAGATAAGTCAAAATGATTTACCCTGTAAATAAAGTGGGCTGTTTTCTTTACTTGGAAGAATTGCCCATGTGGCGAGACTTCCTATGGGAGGGGATGCGGTTGGCCCTTCGCATTTATCCACTGTGTTTGTCTTTTTTGAAAAAGCAACATTGGAAAGATTAACAAGTCTGTCACTGAAGGAACTGATATATCAAAGCTGTGGAGACAAAGCAGGCCATTCATTCCTTACGTTTCTGAAATCTCACTTCCAGTGCAAACCAGGTCTTCCCATTTAGATGCAGATGAAAGGAGGGATTTCCCTCTTCCTCCTTCCCCCAAAGTCTTGGGGATTTTTATGTATTTATGTGTGCATACGTATATAAAAATGTGTGTATATGTGTGTCCACATGCACATGCTTGCTCTGTGCTTTGCATTGCAGCCCTCCCAGGCTGGGGAGTTATTTACCACTCTGGGAGAGGCCACGGGGGTGCAGGGAGATGGGAGCAACCTGAATGCAGTACTAGACTTGAGGGATCACTATTCCCATGGACAGCCACAGAAATTTAATCTCTCTCAGTATTTTTTTTTTTTTTTTAAATTAAATAATGAGAGGGCTTGGGGGTGAGGAGGGGTATAAGAGAGGGACATTGATGTAGAAAAGGACTGGATGTCTTGAAAGCCCCCCAGGATTTATGGTACATGGAACATATGCACTCAGATCATATTGATTAGGGTCTATGCACTGGAGAGGAAGAATTCACTTATCTCCTTAGGCTGCAGGATGTTCTGAGATTTCTGGTGTAGTGTTGGGTCCACATCATCCTTTTTAGGGAGAAAAAAAAAGCGTATAAAGGACAACCTGGAGATGTGGCAGTCCCAGCTTGCAATCATTGCTTGGCAGATAGAAACGCTTTCTAGAGACATGACTTCAGATATTTTCCTTTGTTTACTTAAACTGCTCACCTGTATGTATATGTTCTTCCACCCAAGGCAAAGAAACACATGAGTGTGGTTTTGCTCCCAATGCCAGAAATTGTGTTTTCAAACCCTGACGTGCATTAACAGCTGGTGTCCAGAGAAGGATCTTAGCACTGAGAAAAACCAACAACCCTATTTAAAATTGCCATATGATCGTGAGCATATTCAGCAGCGGCAAGAGGATGAGTGCAGCCTGCTTTCCAGGGTGTCACTTCTGTCACACTGACTCGGGAAAAAGCCCTCTGCTGCGAGGTGCTGCATCCCCAGATGTGCTCGACTCCATCTGGAAAACAAAACTCTGCTTTCCTAGGACTCCTTTTTCCGTCGGCCTGCAGAGCTGCAGTCAACTTCCCCTACACCCCTGTTTATGCCTGAGGCAGGGCAATGCACGTGTCCCAGGCTGGGGAGGTGTTTCCTTGATGGCTGTTGCTGCTGGAGAATGTTACCCAAACAGGAAGGTTTTGTGTGTGGTGCTGCAGCAGGTACTGACCCTTCTCTGTGCCAGTAGAGTAGGAAAGCCCTCTCTGCAGGGAAAGCTCGTACAGAGCGCAAAAATACTCAATGCTGTGTCAACACTGGACCTTTATTTATTGCACCTCAGTCAGTGCAAACTTCAGTGACAGGCTTTTATATGACCTTGGGCTATATTCTTACCTGAATAAATGGAAAGTGTTTCTCTTCTGAACACCTGGGGTTGTATTTTATATAAAATATGTACATTCTGGAGAAAACAGTAAATATGGCCATGAACTCCTGAGATTGAGTTTCTTCATCAAACATCCACCATTTGCCCAAGGTAAAAAAAAAAAGCCCAGAAAAATGCTGAAGCTTCCCTGTACAAATGACAATAAAATATGATTGCCAGGCACAATTCCATCAAGTTTTACAACAATTGCTTTTGAGCTGTTAAGTATGCTGTGCTTTAGTCAAGGATCTTGTGCTTTTGTACACAAGCCTCATGTTTGGTGACATTGAACCTTCACATGCAGATACCCATTATTCAAAAAGGGGGGGGGAAGAAAGAAAACATGGGAAAGCTACTTTACATTTGTACTGCAGATTGTTCCCTTTAATCTGCAGTCAGAACAAAGACTCACTCAGTTTTTATTACAGTCCTCTTGGATGCTGTTAGCTACAGTGTGAACCTCTCTGGGGTTAAAGTGTAGAAAAATTGGGAGATGCTTGTGGTTTTGACAGAGAAGTGGAAGATTCCACTGAGAGAAAGGTTGGTACCTCTGTTGGAGAGTAACAGGAGACAGTGTTAAGTGAAAGATGTTAGCTCATTTACAATCATTTTAGTTCCATTTACTCCCTGAGGTCACCATCCTGCAGAGTTCTGTGCAGGCTTTATGCTTTTCTGTATGAATAGTCCCACTGAAGTCCTTAGCTTAAGCAAATCATTATGCACAAGGATGAGCGAGGGCAGGGTGAGGAAGGTTCTACTATTGTTAGCCAGGTATACATAATACGTACTCTGCTTGCATTGTCCAGAGCCGTGGCTGAACACCATGGATTTCACTTGGAAGTACTTCTCGTTTTTTTTTTTTTTTTTTTTTTTTTTTTTTTTTTTTTTTTTTCCCTAGTTTTTTCATTTACCTTTTTTTTTTTTCCCCTGAGATTTTCCATTAGACCTTTTATATTTCCCTCCACATTCAGCACTTTGGCACCTGCCTGTGGGAGCAGGCTTCTGCAACAGGTGACTCAGTTGCTGGGTTGAGACAGCAGTGTTTTTGGCCAAAACACCTGTTGATGAGTCAGGAGAAATGACAGAGGACTGATTTTTAATTGCTGGGTTTGCTGCAAATTTTTCGGCTCTCTGAAGTTTTTGCTCGAGTAAGAGGAGAGTGAGAAGTCATTGCTGGATGCTATTCCTATCTGGAGAGGCAGCTGACCTCTGCGCTGCTCAGCAGAGCGAGTGGGCACAAAGCATCCTTGCACCTTTTCATGAAACCTGCCTGCACGGGGGAGGGGAGAGCAGCTGGCTTCCAGGTGGTTGCAGGGCTGGGCTGGAGGAAGGACATTGCTGATGCCTGCATCCCTCTTCCCAACACGGCCTGCAAGGAGAACATAGCCACGGGATAAACTCCATGGGAGTCTGGGTGCCTGAGAGAGCTCAGAGAAAGGCTGCTGTTGGCTCAGGAACAACAGAAGCTGTTACAGTCACATGTAAATCCACACTGGATGTAAGAATGTCTTTATCCATGATAAGTGGGACGTTCCAGACCAGGCTGACAGCTGAAGGGGTGAGACCAGGAAAGTGAGCTCTTCTGTAGTGGAGCTTGCCTGGGTTGCACAAGGATTTGGATGGCAGGGTTACTTTGAATGCCAAGGCATCTCTTATAATTCCCTATTCCTATACCCTAACTCTGGCTGCCCAAGCATTGATGGATGAGCCCCGTTTGCTTTTCACCAGCCATTTTAGTGAGGGCAACTTTAAAAAAAAAGTTAAAGGAGTGGAGCTTTCAAGCTGTAGTCTCTAAGTTGTAGGACTGGTAACAGGGACAACTGGTGAATGCTTCATCTTAATTCTGTCAGTCATGAGGGGCAGAGGAGAAGCAATTATTTTTCTTGCCATGCCTCAGTTTCCCTTGATCATGTTTAACATGCACATGCTTTCCCCATCTGATGCTCAGGATATAATGACATTGTTAATCATGCCATGTTTTATGGCACTGATTCACATACCTTATTTCAGGAGAGGGTGGCTAACAGTCAGTTCTGGACCTCTGTTAATGAGCTGCATTGTGTTGCAAGAAGGGGTTAAAACCATCCAGAAAAAAAATCACCTCCTTTGTAACCTTTGTTTCAAAATCTTGACAACCTAAGGATGTTTGCTTTTCTCCCTGAAGGTTAAGTTGTCCTAACAGGTGCTAATTTTGTGTTTTCTTATGGAGATTTGTCCATATTAGAAGCAACTGTGAGCAAACAAAAAAGCCAATTAGAGTGCAAGGGTATTCTTCCTCCTCCTTGTTTCCATGTAGTCCCCAGCTATCTTTATTGGTTACCTTAAGCCATAGACTTATCCGTTCAAACCTTCTTGAGATTCCGTAGACTTGTGCCCTCTTTGGGGAAAAAAACATCCTTTTAATGTCATGGGAAAAATACTGTCATGGGCAAGTAGATGATCCATGCTAACTGGGGTTTGTCATCAGCTCTGGCAATCTGTGTAGCAGGGTTTGAGATTAATGGAGCCAAAGACTTTAAGCAAATATTGTTGGCATGTAGTTAAACTGTCAAGAGAGCAAGAAAAAGACTTGCTCTGCAGCCACTAAATAAAGATTTGTATTCACCAAACACAGTGAACCTTTTATTAGCAATTATTTGCAGCTCACTACCTTCCAAAAAGGAAACAATTCGGTGTAACTTATTGTCAAGGGTTTATTTGCAGTTTGGTGCTTGCGCCGGC
>VZTE01005518.1:3222212-3311007 GCA_013397775.1 Eulacestoma nigropectus | reverse complement strand
GTTTTTTTGTGTCTGTTTTTCCTCCCCCCCCCCCCCCCCTTTTCTTAGTTTCGATTTTGAGAGTTTAATTTGAGCAGGACTGAAGCTTTATCATCTCTGTTTTCAAAACTCTATGGGCCAAATCTTTTGTGTCATAAATAGTTAATTTAATTTCAGAGAGATTTGAGTCTTTGGCCAAATTTGTACAGGCTGTAAAAATAATAAATCCCCTCCCCCGCCAAAACCCCAACAAACAAAACCTCACACTGAAGTTCTCTAAATCCAAATAATGGCTATTAATTATTACAATATGCTAACATGAGGTCCAAAATGTTTTCTTCCATGTATTCAACTATCTAGTTTGTGAGATGTAATAAACCAGAAGAGCGCATCAATTATAATATTTTATGATTATTTTATACTCTTGGCAAAACACATGTGCTGTTATCTCAAACCTTATTAAAGCTCAGCTGATTAGAGGTTGAAGTTTTTACATAAGTTATTGATGTTGCTTCTTTTAGTCAAACATTTTCATAACAAACTAGCTAGGAAAATATTTTTCTTGGCCAGAACCTTAAGATGAGAGACTTGTGTTGAAGGTAAGAGTATGCAACTGTTTGTTTGGATTAAGAACGCTGGACAAACAACTCTCTGCATCTGTCTTTCAAACTGTTCTGTAGCACAACACACTTTTCTGAAATGAGACCAATATCTTGCGCTTTTTAAAAATGGCCTCTATGGATTGCTCATGGCTATCCGACTCCTTGGTTATACAGTGGCTGTTTAGCTCCCCTTTCATAGAAGTTTCTGATATATCTATTTCCTTAAAAATCCAGTGATGCTGGTCTCTTCCTGAAGTAAAACCAGCCTGCACTGGTGTGGGTTATCTGCTTTTTTTTGCACTGCTGCCTCTCAGTTCCCCCTTATCTAGCAAGGTGAGAGGGCACTTAGTCTGCTTTATATGTGATGGGAAAATGACTGTAGAGTTGGAGGGATGTCATGTACCTTTCCTAAAGTCCTACAAGCAGCTTGTGACAAAAGATAATTTGACCCAGCTCTCCTGAACTTCTAAGCCGCCCTCTCAGGAGTGCTTGGGTAGTTAAAAGCACAGACAAAAGCAAGAGAAAACTGTTGGAAAACTTTGGTGATTGGAGAGGTACAAGAATTGGCATCAGGGCTGTGCAAGGAAAGGTGCCCTTCCTGTGAACAGAATTTAGAAAACTCAGTGTGCCCAAAGCTTGTTTTCTTTAGCTGTATCAGCTGACCCAGGAAAAGATTATTGTTTAGAAACCTCGTCCCTCTATTTTCAGACCATCATAGCTGCAGCAACACTACTCACTGGGAGAAAATACTCTCTGCAGAATTATTTTTGGGTCTGTATGTAAATTTCCGCTTCTGCCTTTGAATGTTTCTCTAGATTCTGGGAAAGAAAGTCTAGAGCCAGCCTATTACAGAAATGCCACTTAATTTTCCTTCATCCTTTTGACATGGAAAATGCGTATCTGATGGAAGTTATTTGTTTTCACTTGCCATGTGCTAAGAAAGTTTATACATTGCAAGTATTACCAATCTAAACAACACAGGCTAATTGGTGTCCTTGTAAAAACAGAACAACATGGTTGTTTGAAGGATTGTCATGTCCTTCGGAGTGGAAATGTTTAAATGTCAAAAAGATTCAGTGTCTGTGATTGAACTTTCATCTATCTTCTGAGTTTATGGCTATAGGAAGCCCTTCATCTCCGTGTTGTCTTCAAGCATGACTTTATGCAAAGATTTGGATTCTGTATACTTAAAGGATTGTTTTTTAATAGACAAATGGTCTTTGTATAGAGACATTTATGATCCTGGTCACGTGTAGTGATCTGTATTGACAAGGTGATGGAGGATATTTGAAAAGTGTCTCTTAACACTTCAGAGGGAAGTCACAACAGCACAAGTGAAGAAAGATGAATGGCTGCTGAGCAGCCTCCTACAGCACATGATGTGCTGTGCATTAAACATGTCTTGTAAGGAGTTTAGCGCTGTGGAAGGTCCCATGTGTCATCTTCTCCACAGTAAATGTTTAACAGCTAAAAGATCTGTTGTCAGTTCCTTGGTGGCACTCCGAGTAGCTTCGTTAGTAGCCAAAGGATTTGACTGTAACAATATTTTATCTCTGCAGTCCCGCTGGGTGTTTGAGGTGGTGAAATACCCTGTTTATGGCTGTACTAACATTGGGATAGAAGTTCCTGTTCACATGGGCTCTTGTTAGCCAGCAGCAGAAGTAGCTGCACTGCAATCAGGCATCACCAAGGCAAGCAGTGACCCAGACACACTTTTTTTGAGCTGTGCTCTAGACTTATTATATGCTACTGGGCATAAAAAAGGGAATTAAGCATAAACATCATTTCACTTCCCTCTACGCCAGTGGTCACAGAAATCAGTACACGCAATTCCCATTAGGCAAAGAGGCTGAATCCTTAGCAGAGAAAAAGTTTCTTCACACAGGATGCTTCTGTTCTCATATCCCGAGAAGATATCTTTGAGTCCCTTGGAAGCCCTGGGCAGTTTAGGTCCAATGGCATGAGGAAGCAGAGCCCTGTTGTGCATGCTCAGTGTCTGGAGATTTCGGTGTAATAGGCGACACTTGTGGTATAGACCTTCCTTAATGTATGGCATGACAAGTAGGGATGCCCAGAAAGTGTAGAAACCCCTAAGGAACAGCACAAAGGCTTGGGCAGCAGTGACGGTAACCCTGCAGATAGCTCTTCTGCTGGATTCTTTTCCTTTACCATAGGATATTCCCCTTGTCTGTGGAAGATGTTCATGGTTCTTACTCATGTCTTGCTGCTATCTGCCCTAAGCTCTCTCTGAAAGAAGGAGGAAGAGCAATATCACCAGAAATATTCTGGAAAATGTCTGAGGGTATAATTGGATGGTTGGATCATGTAAAAAGCTGAGTGGAATTGGAAAAATGGTTTGTGTGCGTTTAGCTTCCAGGAGAAAAGGCTTCTGAAGCATCAGGTCCTGACCAGTGCAATTCAAATAGTGAAATGAAGGATTCTGGTCTTAAGTACTTGCTTAGGTGCTGGGCTCAGCCTTAGTTGCTCGGGAGACCTTTGTGTGTGCTTAGCAGCTGTTTCTGAAGCTCTTCTTCGGGTTCAAGGGTGTGCAAAGCTACCTGTGAAAGTGTCGTGTGTTTTTACACCTCGAGGGGCTGTGATGAAGCTCGCTTTGACCTGAGCGAAGTCGGGTGGCAGCTGTAGCTGTGAAGAGCTGTGAGCTTACCAGCAGCAGTGCTGGGTCAGGTGCAGTCCTGGCTGAGTTTGGGGAACCCAAAGCAGCGACTTGCAGTACCAAGGAGTGTCAGCAGCTGCAGGAAGGAGTGATTTGGTGGTGGGGGAGTGGGGGGAGAAGGCCGAGGTGGTTCCCAGCAGAAGCTCACAAGCTATTTCCTCTCCAGCCCATCTCAGGACGCTCCTTGTTGACATATGTGTTTCCATTTACGCTGCAGTATGTTTGCCAGAGGGCAATTGCTCTTTTAACCCCAACCCTTCTCTTTATGCCTTCTCTGTTTGCTCATTTTAACCCTGTTCCCTTTATCACTGCCCATCCCTCTCCTTCTCTCTCCTCCACCTCTGATTCCTATTTCTTAATCTGCCTTGGTTTTCCACCCTTTGGGGTTTTTTTCCCCACTTCCTCCCTCCCTCTGAATTCCTCACCATCTGTCCCCTCCACTTGACTGCTCTCTTCCATCTTTCCCCCTCATTCTTTTTCTTGTTCTTTTTTTCTTTGCTCACAGTAGACTAAAGGTCATTCTTGTGTGGAAAAAGACGCCCTTTTTGGGGTCACACCTCTGTCTTTGGTTTCATTTCATCGTATTTGAGGTTCTAGGAGCCCAGAATTTCCTTTTTTTTTTTTTCTTTAATTTTCTTTTTTTGATAGCAGTTGAATGTACTCCCGGAGTTCCCAGAGACAGCATGTAGCCTCTATCCAAACTCCAAAACAAACGCTCAAAATGGGAAAATTTAGGGCTGTGTGTGTGCACACCAATAAAGCATGTCTGGTTTGGTGGAGCTATTCCAGTCACACCAGTTAAAGACCTAGTTCAGGACTGGGTTACTTCCCTTGTTCAAAGAAGTGGCTTGCAGTATTTGCAACATTTTCCTGGATTGTGCACATGAGTTAGATTTTCAGCATTTCCTACTTTCAATTACTTTGACTGAGCTTGGAACCAGTTCCCAGCCTCGTATAATAATGCCTTTTGTATCTGCACTTGGCACTCCCAGCCAAATCTGTGCAAAGAATCATTTCTGGTAGAAAAGCATTGCAGAGAGGAATGGCTTTTCATAAAAATTTTTAAATATATGTGTATATATATATGTGTGTTGGCAAATGTTGCATAAATGTTATAGCTTATCCTGGCAAAACAGCACTTCTGCTGTTACAGGGGATTTCCTTTGGGAAACTGGTATAAATTATCCCAGCGGAAGCATCCTTTTTGCTGGTTGTGAGGAAGGTGGGTCCAAGAGCGGTGCCAGTAAGGCATTACTAACACAGCTTTGGCCTTGGAACTGACTCAGCATTGTTCAGGCTTGTGCCGAGGAGGTTGGTGCGCTTAAAATTTGAGCCAGAGCATCTGTGCAGCTTCTTACGTGTGTGTTTTTTCATAATGACAAGTTTTTTTTATTAGCATCTTTTTCAGGGAAAAACATAAATATTCTCTGTGAGTAAATCTATGTTAAAACGAAAGAAGCCAAGGTTGGGTTTAATGGTGACCCAGGCTGCTCTTCACTCTTTCTTTCACCAGGAGTTTAGGGCTCAGTATCCTCTCCCCCCTCCAAAAGACACTTTGGTATCAGTGCTGCTAGACTAAAGACTATTGTATTTTAAAGGCTTCATTGCATCCAGGAGTTCTAGAAAATCGTGTTGGAAAGGAGGCTGAGTAGGAGATGCCTGCATTCGGGTGGCTGTGGGATCTGAGGGCTGGTGGAACAGCTCCACGTGCTGCAGAGCTGTCGCTTCCCTGTGCGGAGGAGTTGTCGTAGCGTAAGAATCGCTCCCCATGGGTTGTGGCTGGAGAGGTCAAAGTCATCTCCCATTTTGGGAGGTGGGGTTTGAGCCTGTGTGTGCCCTGGATTTGTACTTTGGACCTCAATCTGCTTGTTGTTGTATCAGGGTTATGTTAAGCCCAAGTAAAAATAATTTGAGCCGCAGCGTACGAGCTCATTGTGCCTTAATAAAGAAAACAACACCACATTCACTCATCACACTTTGAAATTAAAGCTGTAATGTCATAAAAGGGAACTTTTATTGTTTTCAGAGAACATAAAAGCCCTTGGAACAAAGTCAGAAGGGTATTTTGATGAATAAGGTCAAAGTCTGGTGTACATAAAGTGAGCATTGTACAGCATTATAGGTTGCACTGAGTGTCAGCAAGTTACCAGAAGCCCTGATCCTGTCAACACTCGAATGTGTGCGTGAGTTTGCCCTTGTAAATACCCTTATTCAAATACAACTGGAGCAAAGTTATGCTCAAACGTGAGTGTTGTAAGAATCAGCATTTTCCTAGCAAAATGTTAAGGAATCAAGATTTTGAAATCCCAAATTGGCCTCAAAGAGCCAAAGTGTGGATTTTTCAAAACTTTCAAAGCTCTCTAAGGTTTTTTTTAGACAACCTAAAACATTTCATCTTGATTGTCAGGTTTTTTTTGTAACATCCAATATTAGTTTGAAATAACAAGTATTGTAACTGTAAAAAAACCCCTCATGTAATGACATTCCAGAAATGTTTTCTTTTAATTTTTTCCCCCTGTTCGGTGAAATTTCCTTACAAATCACCAAGTTTGCAGAGAAAGACTTAACTTTGGCACAAATGTCCTTTCTCAGTATTTTTACGATGACTTCTAATACTCAAGAAAACTGAAAATCTGGTTTCCTGACAAAAATTTGAAGTGGTAAAATTGTTTTCAAATCCTTTCTAGTGTGGATAAAATGATTTTTTTAAAAAAAAATCTGCTTTCTGTATTTTGCTGAAAGCAAAACAATATGAAACACACACACAGTTTATCTTAAAACTTGGAGGTTTGGAGTGTACAAAATCTTTTTGTAGCCATTTTTGTATGCTTTTCAAAATTATTTTGACATTAAAAAAAAGGTAAAATAGCACTTCTGTGGAAGAGAAGGCAATTCAGTCATGAGAAAATACTTTTTGTTGATGAAAGGACAAAAAAAGGCATTTAATTGCCTAAATTTCAGCAGAGACTAATATCCAAACCTTTTGAAAGGTGTGAGTTCCCTGCTTTGGCTTTAGCTGGTGGAGGGTGAGGTGCATCTCTCTGTACCTCTGTTGCTCTGTGGTGGCCGGTCCCCTTCATGCTGGGTGACATGCAGCTCCATTCCCCAGCAGTTGTAGTTATTCCTGTCCCTTAAATAGGCAGTATTCAACTTATCGTACCTCACCATGGCCCAAATTTCCAGCCAAAGCAAGGAGGACCCTGAGTATGGATCCTCTCCATCCAGGGGACCTGAGAGATGCAGCAGCAGGAGAAGAGGGAGAAGCAGAGGTTGGCAGATGTGCTCCCTGCCAGCTCCATCTCAGCTGTTTGAAGCTTTAAACAATTGGAATAATGACTCTGAAGGGCGGAATAAAAGGTGGCAAGGAGAGCTTGTTGAAACAAATGAGACTTTCCTTTTTTTCTTTCCTCTCCACATGAGAGAAGGCAGACTGCGACTTACAATGAGTGGTGTGAGTCACTGAGACAGAAAAAACCCACCAAGCCACAGCCTGTTTGCTCGTGCGATGGCTGTGCTGCTGCCCTCCTCCATCCCTTCCCTGTTTTGCTCCCGAGCCCACATGGCAGACATTATACACCGATCTATTCTTAAACTGCTTCTGGTTTCTGCGTGGCACCAGCTGCAGGGGAGCGGAGTCACGCGAGCAAAGGCAGGATGTTTGGTGGCCCTGCCAGCCGTGCCCAGCCTGGTTGCCCCACAGTCTGACACAAAATATGGAGGAGCCTCATCCACCAGATTTCTCAGCTCCTCCCAAAGCGAGTGTGTCTGCATTTGTCCCTGGGCCAGGGGGGGAGAAAAAAAAAAAGCAATGAAGAAGAAAAAGGAAAGAAAAAGAAAGGATCCAAGTGTTAATTGTAAAACATCTTGTGGTGCTAGGTGGAAATGAAAGCAGGGTGATCAGTGAAATAATCAATGGGGATGTAACTGAAGAGCATTTTCCAGCAGCTCATTAGAATAACGAGGAGCCCACAAAGGACATGGGAGACGCAAACAAGCTTTGTTGCCCTGTCATTATTTTTAGGAGCAATGTGATACCACTGAGGGGACTGGGTTAATAACAGATAATTGCTGGCTTTATTCTTGCCTTTCTCTCTTTTTTTTCCCTCTACCCCCTTCCCTGAATGGTTTTATGGGATATGGACTTAGAAATGTTGTGGCAAAGTGTCATTTCCTGTTTTATTGGAATGACTCAAGTGTGCACGCTGTGGTGGAGGTCAGGAGCACGTTTATGAAGTTTGCACTGTGGTTAATTAGTAGGAGTGGGCAAGTTTCCTTCTCCCTGTCTCTTTGCTCCTGTGGGGGGAAGGAACAAACTCTCCATAAATTTGCCTGGACCATGTTGATCTCACACAAGTTTGATCCCGAAATGATGCCCAGTAAATCAGCCTGTGACTTCTCCCAGGATTCCCTATCCCTGTGCACTGCTGTGCTCAGGCTCCACAGGGATTGCAAACCTGCCTGTGTGAAGCTTATTGAAACCCTTGGGTTTTGGTCTGAGCTATCAGCTGCTCTTCTTTCTTTGCCCAGGCCACCTGACATTTGGTAAACACTTTTCTGCCTGTGGCCTCCTGCACTTTTCTCTCCCGCTCTGGATTTGCCTTTGTCAGGCTGCACCGAATGCTGCTGGTCCCAGGTCCCTGGACAGCCACAGATAGAAGGAACTCCTTTCCATGACTTGTGTCCTGGCTGTTCAGGCCCAATGCAGAAGCAGCTGTTGGGCAAACACAGATCCAGGATACAGCAAGTGGAAAGGAAAAGTGCTTTTGTGGTTGGTGGTACTGCAATAAAACAAACTTGCTGTTTCTGATGAGTTTAGGTCGCTATTTCAATAAAACCTTCATATTAATATATTAGTTGATATAATTCATTTTTATGTTATGTTTTTATTATCTTAAGGCCAGCTTTAGGCTTTATTTTATAGCCTTGATTTAGCTGTCTGACTTCCTGGGACTGCAGAGAGATTCTCAGCTGTCATCGAAGAGCTCTCAAGTGCTCATGGGTTTGTACTTGCTGACTTAATGTAAGGCTCAGGGGCTATATTTGTGAGGATCTGCAGTCCTGGTCAGGCAGGCAGCTCACCCCCAAGCCCATCATGCCCTTTCTGAACTTCCACAGCAGTGCTGAAGGGCTCCATGAGATAAATATGGCCATTGATGGCTCCTGGGTTCTAACAGGGACCCAGAAAGGGAAATATTCATCTGCACAGCCAATTGAAGTGTTCAGCTGCTTGGAGAAAAATTCAAAATGCTTAAATTTGGTGGAGATGAACAGGAAAAAAATAGCAGAATGATCAAGGAGAAATGGGGTTTTCCACAAATTAAAAGAAGAAAGCTCATTAAATTAGAAAGGTTTTTCATTTTTGACCCAGTGATTTTTCAAGAGACTTGTGTGCAGAAAAGCTGGGGCAGAGTGTTTTATGCTTATTTTAAATTATATGACTTGGCCTGAACCTGTATAAATTAAAGCTGAAAATGAAAATTCATTTTTATTGTATTTCAATGCCCTGCCTCTTTAAGAAATAATCAGAGTACAGATTAAAACAAAAAAAGCCTCTGGAAATACAATTGATCCAGGTTACACTGGTAGAAAATCCAGAATGCAGTCCTAAAATGTATTAATACCCATCAAAAGAATATTAGTGAAGAGATTTGCTCTTTCTAATAAAATACATCAAGCAGACAATTTTACAGTGAAGGGGAGGTAAGCACCCCAGTTTAACTTTATAGCTATCTATGTGGGTAAAAAAATTTATAGCCATAACATGGGGTTGCAAAATGTAGAGCTTGAGGTTGAGAGTCAATCTCTTATTTCAGCCTGCTCCATAGTCTGGTGGTGTTGGACAAAACAGCTGCTAGAGCTCCATTCAGGCCACGTGGCCACAGATGAGGTCAGAAATGTTTCACAGGGTGGTTGTGACGGGGTGTCCAGCCCTATGTTTGGCTTCCTCATGTTCTTCAGAGCAATGCTGCAGGCAATGAATATTTCAGAAGAGCTGTTGGTCTGAGACTGCAGGTTTGGGAAGCAGCAGAGAAGGGTCATCTGAAGGGATGCAGATGGAGAAAGTGACATGGAAAAAGCTAGGAAATGTTTGGACCAGCAGAAAGCCAACAAAGCTGATGCTGGCTTGGCTGTCAGGACTCCTTTGAGAAACTCTCAGTGGAGACGAGACTCTGTTTGCCTGCTGCAACCCTACAGTTTTCCTCATCCTTTTATGCCACATTTGATTTATAGAGCCACTTACTGGCCAGATGTGAGGGTGTAAGCATCAGTTGGGGATGCTAATATATTCTCTTATCTATCTGTTTCTAATGAATGTCCAAGTATTTAGTCTCACTTTCAGAGCTGTATATTGTGAATGTGGGTTAAATTAATCAGCAACTGGTCAGCAGAGGTGTTCAGAGGAAGCCTAAAAAACAAAAAAAGCAGCTCATGTTCAAATCATGTTAAGAGAGGGGTGGAACCATCAAAAGGAAGGAAATTAAAATTGAAAGCAATCTTAACTTGTGCTATTAGAGATGGAGGACCTGGAAACCCAATATGTCTGAAAGTGACCTTAAGGTGGTGGTGAAGAGCAGATGAAATCCAAGTTCTTAATGCAATGCCAAGGGCAGGGAACAAAATAGCTGTTTTAAGACCTCCCACCACTAAGCTTCTGTACACATGATTACAATGAGCACTGGCATCTTGGTGCTGGACAAAGATACCAACGATTCAGGTTTTAGAGAACTGGTCATGTTTAATGAGCTCAGAGGACTGAACCATGGGCAAAGCAGAAGAGGCAGTGCTTATGAAGAAAATTAATGCCAAAGGGACAATCATTGCTGTTGAAAAACACTGGATGAATTACAAACAAAGGAAGAAAATCATTAAAGGTGAACTTGATGCAGGTTTAAGGAAAGAAACTCCTATGGATGCAGATATATAAAAGGATAAAGAGAAATCTGTTGGAGCAGGCAGCAGCATAAGCAGTAGATGAATTTCAACTAGTGGCACTCTGAAGCTCAGTCTTGGATCAAAGGTCTAATTTGATCCCTCGTCATTCTGTACAAGGCACCTGAAGTGAAATGCCAGGCTTTAAGGAAAATCCAGACCACGATTGTAACTTCCTGGAGTGTTACAACTCCAGGGTCAGCCCTGTTTTGGAAAACAAGGAATGTTGGCATAGAGCGATTATGGGGGTGCTGTAATGGCAGATGGACACCAGAGTGGAAGTTCTAACATGGGAAGACAACATGGGGCATGGACTACGTGCACTATTCTGCCTACTCAGCTTATGGTAGGTGGTCCAGGTTTCTTCGCTCTCCCGGGCACAGCTAAGTCTCCCAGAAAAAAAAAATTGAAAAATTGTTTGTGCCTTTAATAATTGAGCCACCCTTGGTGGCACAAGAGGGAGAGCATGCATTTCAAATTACTGGAAAAAAAGAAGTGGTTCACAATCTTATCCCGGTTTGTAAACCCACCAAAGTGTCTGAGAGCCTTGAACAGCCTCCAGCATCACAATGTTTGCCTATCCCAACTTTGTCTCATTATTTTCCTTTCCTTGCACCTCTGTGCGTCTGGAGCCCAGCTGAGAACGAAATGAGCAGCGCCGAAGGACTGTGAGAAAGACGATTTGTGTGGTAAACCCAGCACAGCCAGAAGCAGGAAGTACCAGATTTATCATGGGAAATCCTCTTCTTGTTAGATGTTTCCAGCCTACTTCTCCAGGCTTAAGCTATCTCAGTGCTGTGTGTAGGCCCTGGTTCAACAGGGATGCTCTGCATTTGCCAGACTTGAAAAGCATGAAGTTAATTAGCACCCTGTTAAATCAGGGCTCTGTCACTGTGTCAGACAATCCCCATTGACTCAGAGCTGCTTGAAAATTTCCTGTCTCCTGGGATAGCATAATAAAGCTACAGAAGGAGTTTAAGTTACTCAAGATGGGGTTGGATTCCTCATGCTCTGCTTTGGAAATGTCCTTCCTGCCCCACTCCAGCTCTGGTCCTATGTAATACATGTGGCTTTGGGGCTCCAGGCCACATCCTGAGGAGCAGGTCCTCTGCCTGCCATCACTGTGGCAGCTCTGCAGTCAGCCACAACCTCCCTGAGGCTGGTCTTCACTTTTTCCATCACATCTGGCCTTAGTAGCCCATTTTCTTGCTTCCTCGTGCCACTGAGCTGTGCTGAATCAGTGGTGCCTTCAGGCCAGACTGTGGACAATACCTGTGTGTATCCATTTTATCTGCTGTTGTGGACAAAGAGGAGCCCAGCCCTCTCTCCCTGTCTTCTGCTCTGGCTGCCCTCAAAGGTGGCTTGGCACACCTTGGCCCTGGAGATGGACTCAGAGCTCTTAGGAACCTTCTGTATGTGCAGCCGCTGGCGATAGGGAGCTGCATGTCTTCCCTATGCACCACATGGAGAAGGATGTTTGTCTGTTTTCCCTTTATTCTGCTTCCTGCTGGGTCTCTTTGATGATTATTAAGTAGGAAGAGATGGTTAGATCACTCCCTATGTGCTCTCTCTGTTATTCAGGATTTATGTGTCTCTCCTATCATAGTCCATCCATCTGCCTTTGTGTTTCAGGGTACTTGCTTTTCTCTGGATGAGCCTCTGTCACTGCTGCACAGGTCTGAGTTGTATGCAAATTAGCACTAATCAAGAGGAATAAGCCAACGAACAGCTAGGACATAACAGGGTGTCATGAATGATTTACAATTATTTCCTCCTAAAACCACTTGACATTTGCCATTACTTGAAGTCTGTTTGCTGTGCTTGAATCAGGCAGAAACAGATCTCCCGTTGAACATAATGGGGGTCATTCCAGCAAGCAAAACTGTATGTAGTGTCTATGGCTACAGTATAATTTTATTGATTTAAAGTGTTTTAAGTAAAGGCATGATTTCAAGCCTGGAGATAAAGGTGGCTCGTTGGTGTAATTGCACAGTAATCTTGTTCAGTGCCCCAAATAACACTGTGATGTCTCCTAATTTACGGACAGCATGTACATGAAGTGATTAGAGGTCTGGGATGATGAGGCTGCAGTATGGAGGGCATGAATGAGTGGGAGGAGATGGCAGAGTCCTAGGCAGAGGCACTTCACGAGGGCAGCCAACTCCGTGTCGCGCTTGGCCGATGTTCTGCTTGTGGCTACTGCTTGTCATGGGGGAGCAGAGGTCAAAAGCGAGGACTATGAGCCATGCAGCTTGGATGTGGGTCTCTGGGGGAGTTCACAAAAATTTTTGGAGGTGTCTAGAACTGGATTTTTGAGCCATGCTTGTTTCCAAGCTCTTCTGTTAATAACATAGCAGTCTGTTTTCACTGCGGATGGTGCGTATCCTCTTTGCTGGAGTTGCTCCCTGACAAAGCAGAACCAAAGGGAGGCTGAAGGTTGTTGCAGGCATTATGCTAATGCCTTGCTTTCTTAAGCTTTGATGATTGTTTAATCAAATTAAGAACTTCTGCAGCACTGCTCCTCAAAGCATCCACCTGTATGCTGGTCTGGAGCCTTTGAGAATGGATGTATTCTATCTTACAGGAGTCAAGCAATGCATCACACTGGCTGTCGGATTCTCGTGGCTGTGAGATCCCCAGTCTGGGAGAGGGCAACAGAGGAGAAGTCCTGAAGGTCAGGATTACAGTCTTTTTAGGCCAAGATATTTCAAACCACGTGAGCTAAGTGTGAGGGGACCCAGCACAGCAAGTTGAGGATGCTGAGCAGGAGCAAGCTGGCCTGTGACCCTGAGTTTCCATACTGATGTATTTTGCTTTGATACTATAGTGACTATTAAAAAAAAAAAGTGAGAAGTGATAGATTACAGTAGAACTCATGCAAATCTCTCGTATTATTTTAGCAAGTTAATATGTGCCTAGCACATCCCAGTGGGATGCCAGTGGCTTCCATGGAATTTTACTGGAAATGAACTGGGTACATCTGGTCACAGAAGGAAGCCTCAGGCTGCTGGCAAACTTTTGCTCCCTCTCTGATTATTTTATTTAGATACATATATGTATGTATGTATATACAGTAATTTAAGGCTAAGATTATTGTATTGCCTATCATTTTCAAAAGGTTTTGAAAGAAAACAGGAGCTTTGTTGCCTTGCAACTGAGCTAGGGAAGCTGAGCTGAGGTGAGTCTTCTCTAACATGACTGTAAGGCTGGCTCGAGAGAATACTCAGGGACTGATTATCATAATTTCACTGTCAAGCTTTCACACTAGGAGATCTTGAGAGCTCTATTCTGGACTTGTTGCTCTATAATTCTTTCCTTACCACCTGGGATGGTGGAAGGAGAACATACCTATTAATTCTGAGGTTGTCTCTGAAGAGCTGCTGAGGCCAGCTTTAAGGCATAAGTGAGTTTGGCAAACCACAACTTGAAAGGAGAATTTTTTGGTGAAGACAAGGGCAAGGTATGATAGGAAAAATCAGCTGCATGAAGAGACCTTAGACAGCAACCCTGGAAGAGTTGGAGGGAATGGATTGTTCAGTTTAGGGAAAAAAAAAAAAAGAATGGTGAGATATAATACAAACATTCCAATATGCTGAGGCTGCTGTAGTAGCAATAAATAATCTGTTGTCCACTTTCATTAGGGTTCAGACAGAAGATCATGGATTCAAATACAATCAGGGAAACCAGTGGAGCTCTTCATCGGGTTCTCATTGCTCATGTTACCTGTTCAGCAAGAAGCCTCTTAGCTTCTGGGGTAGGAGGTTTCAAGGTGTCTGTATAGGTCTGTTTGCTACCTGCTACACTATGGGTGAAAAAATAAGGATGCTAAGGATCCCCTCTCTGCCAAGGGATTGGGCTGCAGGTGGTAGGAATTTTTGTTTTTTCACTTGGTGCTTTATAGACAGACAGCTGGCTGAACAAGAAGATCTTGTGCACTATTGCTGTCTCAGCACCAAGCATGGACAGAACGTGATTCCATCTGCCTGGAAATGACTGTGAAGACACCACACTGCCCTCTGAGATGGCAGTTGCTTGCATACACCACCCATGTGAAAGAAGGATGATGTGCCTTGATGGAATTTGCCCTACCCATGGATTCAAACCCCAACTTTATTGGTCGATCTGGGCCACAGGGCCATAATCCTCTCCTAATGAGAATATCCCTGCTGTGAATGACTAGAACCACTGCAGCCTTCTCCCTCTCATTTTCTGTGACAGTGATGAGACACTAAAAGTAGTCCTCTCTTAGGGTTTTGACTTTATAACATTTTGGCTTTGGAAGATTTTTAGAATCTGACTAGTCAGAAATAGAAAGAAAAACCTCTAGAGTGGCATGCAGGGCAATGAAAATGTCCATCAATTCCTCTCTACCTGGGTGTGTGCTTCAAGGGCAAAGATGGCTGTGGTAAAAGCATTATCGATTACGAGGCCTTAATTGCTTTTGAAATGACCACAATCTTTTTATTACCACAGTGAAACGTGCTTTGGACTCCACTGTGGCCAGTGTTTAGATTGAGGCAGACCACAGGATGAAGAGAGCATGACCCTGCTACTCAGTTCCCCACGCTCCTGTCTAAAAACAGATAGACAAAAAAAGAAAAAAGAAATTTTCCACATATTCTAGTCCTCGGAGCTGTGCAAGGCTGCATCTAGCTGGAGGCTGCAGTGTTTGAGGTCCTGAGTTACTAATTTTGTGGAGCAGAGGATTTGCATTTCCTCACCCCTCCATGCAGTCTGGAGGTAGTTTGCTGGCCATTTTATGTCCTCAGAGAATATTCTTGCCCATTTCTTCAAGAGGAGGGAGCTCTTTAGCATATTTTAGAGGCAGGACCAAAGCAAGGCCTTCACATGTAACAGTTGATGTTGGAGACTCCCTCTGGAGATCAAGTCAATGCCCAGAACATTGCCCAGCTGGCTGTTGAGTATCTCCAGGGGATGGACCTTTCTGGTCAACCTGTTTCAGTGCTTGACTGCCTGCACCAAAAAACAAAAAAGTTTTTGGTTTCTCTTTGGGTTTAATTGAAGAGGGTGAAATGTGGACTCGGGTTTTGGCTCATGTAGCTCTGTGCTGTCTGCATTGCGTACCTCAGCTTCTCTTTGTGGAGGCCAAATTGGAAGTGACAGTCTCACACTTCTGTGGCTGATGTTAATGCCTGAAATCTGGCTCCCTGGGACACAGGTTTTGACTTACCTCTGGCATTTCAGGCATCTCATATTCCTTATTCTCCGACGTTTTCAGCCTCCACTGGGCCAGTTTCACAGATGGCTCCTTTACAGCAGAGAAGAATTGTTCTCCTTTCTTCTCACCTGAAGTGTGGTTCAGTTGTTTTATGAGGTTACAGCAAATCTGTATGTGGTGGAGGGTGTTTGCAGGCCCTGCCCAAGCCTTTCACATTGCCTAGAAAGAATTTTCTCCCTCACTCACTCCCTTTTCCGCTGTCATACTCTTGGGAATTGTGACAAGGGAATGGTGAGCGGAGCCTGGCTACAGAGGGTTGCACTTGTGAAATATCTCCATTTTAATCCACATGTTTGTTCCAACTAGACTATTTTCACAGCTGCTTAAGGAGGAAAAAAGGGACACTAACAAATCTTGTGAGAGACCTCTTCAGTGCTTCAGTTTCTCATTTCCAAACATCCTTGTAAAAGAAATCACATCCACTTACTTACACAAATGCCCCAAATAGACTTTTCTGTAAACTGAGGGAGAAAAAAAAATTCAGTCTCTAGTTGGAATTTAATTCAACAAAGGGCTGAATCCTCCCAGCACTGGAGCTGTTCCACATTTGCATCCGTTGAGGATGTGACCCCCAGCCCTCAGCCCCAACTGAACTTTCTCAGTAGTTTTATACAGCAGTAGGACACACAAGCTAAAAAATAAATGAAGATTTCAGTGGGAAGGATTTACAAATCTGTATTGTTTCCTTAGTTTCACTGCAACTATAATTTTAATCCTAATGATAAAAGCTGTAGTATTATTAAGATATAGTTCTGGAGGTTTTTTCCCTTTTTGGTCTTGGGTGGTCTAGAATGTGCAGTAATTCATGTTCTCAGCTGGGTTTCCACCACATTTCTGATTGACCTGATTACTTTCCCAATGACAGAATCCAAAATTGAAACCACATCAGAACTCACTGGAGTTGGTTCTGTTTTTGATGTTCCTGGAGCTTCTCTGGTGGCTCAGCAGGATATATGTCTTCATGAGAGTTTTTTTAACCCCTTCTTTTTTTTTCTTTTTCTTTTTTTTTTTTTTTTCCTTCTCATGGTGGGCTTACATTTGGGACATGAATTATTTAGGGAAGTCCTGAAAGGAACAAGGAAGGAGAGAATTCAATAGAGATGTTACATTTCAGGACCTAATTCTGGACATTAGCATGTAGGGCTTGAGGGAGCTATGCAGAGAAAAGGGATTTTTCTGCAGAAAAAAGGATCTCATGACATTTTTTGTTGTTGCACTAACCCCTAGCTTCCTTCCTCCCTCCTCATCCTCTGGAAAGATGGACATATTTTACAGAAGTCTGGAACTTCATTTTTTATCACCTTTGCTCTTAAAGGAGAGACTGGGACAAGCTGAGCTGAATTTATTACAGTGGAGAGTGGTTATGATAGCATTGGGAAGGTTCCTCTGAAAGCCCTGGTGCCTCACTAGGAGTCCTGAATATGAACGTAATCGACTGGGGAGCTTCGTTTGGTTCCTTTTCCTGCCTGTCCCAGCTTCTTCCTGGCAGAGCAAAGGAACAGAGCAAAGTGTAATGGGTTCTTCTCTCACACTGGGACTGGCTTCCCTCCCCTTTCTCTCGCTCCCAATGAGACATAAAGTCATTAGGGCAGTATGTGATGTGGGGCTGGAGCTGGTCCAACTTACACCGAGGACTTCCTCATGCCCCGGCACCCACATCTTTGAACAGTTAATATCCACATTTGCATGACACGAGTAAGGTTGCACCGAGGGGAACATGTGCCATATTAGGTAGTGTTAATGGTACTGGCACCTTCTCCTATTTCCTCTGCTCCCTAAAAGAGTTTGGAGGTGGGAAAGCCAAGCTGTGCGCACTGTATTTCCATGCAGTCATAGACAACGGGGATCCAGAGGACATCTAGTTTGTGCTCAGCTCAGTAGCTCCTCCTAGCAGAAAATCCTCACTCTGAGGTGTATTGTTTTCTGAGCCCTTTTCAGAAGGTGGAAAAAGCATTTTGCAAAACAATAGGAAGTGGATAGTGTCGTGAAAACACGCTCCAGCTGAGTTTTGGCACCAGCAACACAAAACTTAAAGAATCTTGTCCAACTCTTCATGGCTTTCAAAATGAACATCGCAATGCTGTAAGTCAAATAACATTGTTCAACCCTTTTCATCCTGTTTGTAATTCCACTAGGGACATCATTACCGTAACCAGCTGCTCTGGGATTCTCTAATGAAAACTTTGTTTCTGAATAGAATAATTAAACCTTCATATTCAATTGTCAAACAGCTCCATCTTCGCTCAGTGCATGGATGTGATTAGCCACAGCAAACCATTCTGCAGCTTAAACTCACAATTGCATCTAGTATAAAAATGATTAATTAGGCGACGTGCTGTTTGGGAAGTTTACAAGCAGATCAATGAATAATGTTTAAGTGAAAATTTTATAGAGACGTTACGGGCACTGCAGGTTTTGTGGAAGCCTTGCTGACGGTTTACGGATGCACGTGTTCGTGTTCCATAAAGAAATTCTGCATCATGGAGACAGGTTCAGTATTTGTACGTGGGAAGGGCAAGCCTGAGGTTTTTTTAGTTTTCTCTCTCTAAATATTTTTGACAGAAACTCAGTCCTTTTCCCTCTCACAAAGCAAAGTTTCTAATATGAGCAATATTTTCCCAATTCTGTTAAAAAAAAAATTTTTTTTCTTGTGTTTTTTCTTCATTTTTGTGCTGATGGGGGTACAGAAGGGAAAGATTGAATGTGCCTGGGAAAATTACCTGTGAACTGCAGCTAATCCACTTATCAGTGTTTGAGGCATTAAGAAAAATAATTGATCAATTTAAATTAATTAATCCCCGCCCCTATTTTTATTATGGTTTTTTTTCGCACATGCAAAGAAATGCATAGTAATGCACAGCTGTATTTTGGCATTGCAACTAATTTTATAACATCATTCTTAAACTTTTCCTGCTTCTTTTGAAATGTGTATTTCCTGTGCCCATCATCCTTGCAGCTTACTGACTTCTTATATCAGAGATGAATCAGGGCTTTTAACTGTACTTACAGCTAAATATTATCTCAATTGTTCTCTATAGCTGTTTTGGATAATTTCTTTAGAAAAAGTTGTTAATGCTTTTAATTCAATAGGGCGGTCCATTGTGGTGTAGGAATATCACAGTGGAGCAGTTCTTGAGATATCTTTGTCACCCTTCATTTTGGTTCCCGTCAGAGTATCACAGTTTTCTGCTCCTTGCAGCAGCAGCCACTCCTTCAGCCCTGGTCACGGAGATTGTCGGGTTTGGTGTTGGGTTTTCTGAGCTTTTTTCCTACAGAAAGCTCAGAAAGGTCCTAGGATGGAGGCAAAAATGAATTCTTAAAGGAACATTAATTCTGTCTTGTGTGTGCGGTCCGTGGATAGCCCTACGTAAAGACTTTTGATTTGCACCTTAGTTATCTTTACATTGACAATCGCAGGCTTTCTCTGGAGTTACTTCCAATATTTCTTTCTCCCCATTTGCAGCCCTAAGGATAAAGACAAATAAACAAAGGCGAGCAAGCGCATTTCTATCCTGTACCGTATGTTGCCAAAAATAGTAGTCAGATGGAAAAGATTTTTCCAGAAGTCTTCTGCTGCATAATCTGTTTCAAATAAAGATAATAAAATAAACAACTGTTTATAAAGAGAATGTGAATGAGCAGGGCTCCCCTGCTGCCTGTTGCGAGGGCGCTCAGCGCAGACTGAGTTGTCTGCGAGAATTCCTGATTTGGCATACAAAGTTCTGGTTTTTATCTCCAAACCCCCTGCTCTGAAGCACTAGGGACAGATTTCAGGAACCGTATGTTAAATATAGCACCCCAGGAAACTCCCAAGCTCTGGTGTGAACAGGGAAGTTTCTTGATGCAGACTCCTGGATCCTCATCTCCATCATCTGCAGGCAAGGTGTTCGAGTGGTCCCTCTCTGTCTGTTGGGCTCAGTGGTGGGGAATGTGGACTGGGAGACTTATCAGTTAACTTTGCTAATAGGCACTCCAGGGCAAACTGTGATCCGTGTAAATACTGATCCAGCCAGAGAGGTGTCACTTTGGAGATGCTGCTCAGTTCCCTTTTACCATGGATGTTCGTGAGATTCTGGAGATACGAGTATGGCCACTTTCCAGAGCACTGTATTTCCCCTCCAAAATTGCTGTGGAAATCTTTGAGAATTAGCTCTATTTGGAGATTTCCATCTCATCTTGCATTGAGAGTGGAGGCCAGAAACCCTTACAGAGCAACCTTTCACACCACAATATGGTTAAGAAAGTCTGCCTCTGATCCTGGCCACATAGCTTGAAAAGCAGAGGAGCAACAAATGAACAAGTGCCAGGACATATGGGAAAGGAAAAAGTGACCCAGACTTAGGACTGATTTTTCTTTCTTTGGTTATTTCTTTTTTCTTTTTTCTTTTTTTTTTTTTTCTGGGAAGATTTGATTCAAATTTGTCTTTGGACCCATTTTTCTATTAAAAATTAAAAAAACGAAACTCCAAACCTAAGTACACAGAGAAACAGATTTCCCGTCAGAGGAAAAGAGGAGAGCAGGCCTACATGGCAAGCACAGGGGAGAAGACTGCCAGAGGTGGAAATTTTCTGGGATCTGCAAGTTGGGTTCAGCTGGTTACAAGTAAGAGGGGCTAGATGTGAATATTGGATCCCTCTCTAATTTGATTCTTATGGCAGTGATTATATTTATATACAGCCTGCAGACTCCAACCAAGTGTGGTGTCTCCAGGGATGGCACAGCCACACGCAAAAGTGTTCCTACCCCAAATTGTCTGTAGTCTAAGCCAACAACAACTGAGAAGGGAAATGGAAGAAGAGAAAAAGGGGTGGTCACCAGGAGGGTTTGGACATGAGGTTTTGATTCAGGCTCCCCTCTTGCCAGAGAATCTGCCTCGATCTCTGCAAATCTCATCCCTTTTTCACCTTGCCCTTGGCTCTGCTGCCTCTGTGCTGATCCTGCTGCCTGGTCTCCAACCTTCAAGGCTTTGGTGAGATTTGGGGTAACAAGCTCTTGGTGGCACCCTGCGACTCTGTGTTGTGGGAATGATGCAGGAGCAGGAGAACAGACAACTGTCTTTTCCTTTGGAAACCCAGAACCTGGGCCCCTTGCCTGGATGGGGGCCTGAAAATGTGAATCGCTTTATAAACTTGGGTTATCCAGTTTATAGTACAATTCCCCGGCAATGTGTCTTTCAATGGGCTTTTTTTCCCTCTGTTTATCACAACTTTTCATTATTCATTGTATAGGTCTGTTCTATTAGGGTAAGTTTACATGTTATGGGGCAGCATAAGGTTGGATAAACCAGAAAGAAAGAATTCCTTTTAGTTTAGAGTAATTAAAAAATTATTGCCTGAACCCATGTACATGGGAAGATCAGTATGTGCAGCTTGTGCCTTTTGCTGGATTTAAGTCATTAATTTTGGAATTAGGATAGTATTTGCACTCTCTCTCCTCCCTCCCTGCCTTCTCACCTCTCCTAAATATTTTATTTATCTGCGGAGTGGTTCTGCAAACTGGTTCCCTTCTCACCCATCCACTTTAACTGCATCCAAGGTTTCATTTTAGAAACAAGGCAGGGAGGCAGGCTTGGCTTTTCCTTTCCCATCCAGCCATCTCTGGGCTTTATTTAATTTTTAGCTGTTTTATTTAAACGTTCATAAACTTGGGGCCTAAGCTGGGCTTAAGAGTGCACCGGGAAAGCGTTAAAAAAACACATCTTGAGCAAGGCTGAGAAGAATTCATTGATGCCAGGGCAATGTGTGTTTGATAAACATATGGACTTAAAGGCAGATAGGAGCAAGGAGGCACTTTGCCTGCATATAGCTGTATTATTTATGGATGTCTTTGCTGTGCAGCGAGGACCAGGTTCTGTTTAGCTCCTCTCTTTGGGTGGTCCGCGAGAGATTCTGAGTAGCCTTCAGTAGCCTTCAGGCATAATTGCCAGGCATGCTCTTGTATCTGAGATAGCTTAATAAAGCATTACATATCTTACTGCTTCTATATTTTATTACCTAACCCAGTGCATGCGGTCAGCGGGTAATTAAATTCAGCTGTGTTTTTACTCTCTGTTTTAAGGTCGAAGTATGAATTTCTCCACGAATTCTTTGAAACGGACTAATACGATGCATGCATGATAAAGGCAAGGCTAATCAGACCCAGACTGTTAGTGCAATATAAGGTTGCCCCAGGTGTAATTTATTTTCATATTATTGGTGGTTTTACTGTTGAACATATTAGAAGACGAAAAAGAAATAATAATTCTTTTCCGTGTATGGCCAGAAAGCTACAGGCTGAGTAGAGAAGCTGCGTTTTCTTTTCATTTCTATTTTATGCCACGTTTCAGCTCAACCGCTTGTGCTCTGTACTGAAGTCGATTTCAATTAACCTATTCCTTCATTAACTCACTCTAAGTGCAGGAGGATATTGCTAGATTGCTCCGTGCCATTATGAAAAGGATTGTGGTGCAGCCTTTATTAAAAGCAATGTCTGCAGTGGAATGTATGATTGAAAAAGCTTAAACAAATCTTTTTCTTGGATTTGACCAACTGAGGCTGGAGTGGCTGCGTGGGCTCCAGGAGGTGGAGTATTTTCACTGAGGGTGAGAGTGGCTTGGGAGCCCGGGGTGGCTGTGGAGTGGGAAGGAGGAAAGAGGCAGTTGGCCCCAGCCTTGTGGCTCAAATCACAGAGTTTGGGCAAGACCATTTGTGTTTGGGGCTCCGTGGTTGTCATGTCAGGAGTGAGGGTTGGCTGGGTGAAAGGGAGAGGCAGCAAAATCAGGAATGCAGGACCCAGCTCTGCTGCTCTCAGGGACTGATTACCTGGGGAAGTCATTGCAGGAGCGAAAGTGGATGTTCTCTGGGAATATCCAGAGCTATGATGAAGTTGCTGTGAGGTGTTATTCACCCCAGTCAAACCTATTTTACAACTGATGTTCTCTCTCCCTTCAAAACTGGCCTTGCTTATCTTCTTAGACCACCCCATGTGCAATCTTGCTGTTGCTGCAGCATACCAGTTGTCAGTGCCAGAAAATTGTTTCATGAGCAGCAAAAACAGAGACCTAAATTCCTGGAGACTGGTGCCCCAGGGTCAGCACAAAAAAGGCATCTCAGGTGCCTGCTGGTGGCTGAGCCTTAACCTCACAGAGGCTCTCTTTCCTTGGTGAATATTCTTCAAAACCTTATGGGAACTTGAGGTGTGATTCATATCTGTCCCAGATGAAAACAAGAAAAACAAGTCAGCACCACTTTGTTTTTGGTGGGGAGAGATGAGCACATTCAGGATGCACTCATCTGACTCAGTTTCTTTAAAACATGCCCAATACCATCTGTTTACATTAAGGGATTAAAAACAGGAGGAGAAGGCATCACATTAGGTATGATGAACCTTTATGGTCTTCCTCCATGGGTGAAGACGTGTTTGAGATTAACCACTGGACTGAAATCCACTGGAGATGATCCTACGTGTGCACATAAGGCTACACAGACATCATGTAAGGAAGCTTCAAAAACCTGTGACTTTTGAGGGGGAGGACTGAATTATAAACCCCTGACCAAACATGACTAAGCTGTGGCAAGTTTGCCAGATGAAGTGCTGCAATTTACCACAACGTTGCCCTTGTTCACACCTGCCTAGTGACCCAACGCAATGGATTAAACCCTCCTTCACTGAAGTTCTACTCCAGAGCTGGGAAAAACCATCCTGCCCCCCCACACTGCTTCCAAGGTATTTCTTTTGACATCGTACTTTCAGACAGGTGGCTTCTGACCCTGGTCAGAGCACAGGGCTGGACAAAAGGTGGGCACATACAGCTGCTTGTGAATCTGCCATGATCGCTTGGGCAAAGCTCTGGGAGCTGTAATTGGCATTGGCCAGGTGAGGTCCAGAAGCAGCAGAAAGCCTGGTTTAACACATAGGAATTCAGGTTGATGTTTGACCTCTGCTTCTCCTTCCCCAGCTGTGAAGCAGTGAAAGGAATGTCCCCTTTCTCACAGCAGACTTTTGCCTTTGAATTAATGTTTGCAAAATACTCAGAGCTCTCAAGCTGCAAACCACATAGCTCGACTCTGCTGTCACCAATTGGAAAGAGCCATGCTGGGCTTGAGACTTAGTCCTATAGAATTAAGATTATTTTATCGTTCTAGGAACGATAGGGTGGTCTGTCTGCTAAATTACAGTACTCCCTGGGCTGGGCCACTGCTTTCCCTGCCTGTTTGGGGTCAGGATTTGGCCCTTTCTGGTTTCATGTTTTCCTACTGAACTCATGAACCTGTATCAAATGTCGAAGCAACAAGAACTTGATGGTGATACTCTGCCAGCAAGAAAGGGCTTCCCAAAAACCAGAGCTTTCGTCCACTGAACTCAATCCCTCTCCCCCCTTCCCTTGCTATCTCCCCCATCCCATCCCCATCAACCCAATAGAAAACCACCCTCTGAAGCTGGTGAACCCAAGAACTGCTTGGGATCCAGGAAAACTTGATAGTGTGCAGATGCTGTTCTGTCTCTCAGCAATATTTACTTTTCGGATGGGTCTTAAGTAAGCGTGAGGCCAGGAGACACTGGAGCATTTCTCAACATGATGAAACGGTCATCACCTCATCCAGCTGGAGGTGGGAAGCCCTTCCCTAAATTTTCTCACCCTCCTTGGCCTTGCTTGGGGAGCGGGTGGAGCTGGACCAGCACTCCTGTTCCCTGACCCCTGACTCACTCAGTGACCTGGGTGTGGAGGAGAAAAAAATCTGCTTCTCCTCTCCAGCCCCTGCTCCCCAAACACAGTCTGGGATTTATTCAGGCACTGTGAGACTGGGATTAACTTCGCTCCATCTCCTCTTCATCCTGTGTCTCATAGGCAGTGCTGAGGGGCATGGAAATGCCTGCCTGCTGCTGGAGCGAGCAAAGGGGGATGCCCTCTCTGTGGAGGGCACCAAGGGGATGAATTTGGGGAGATGAGGAACCAAAGGGCTGCCTGAGCCTGTGCTTCCCAGGCATGGCTCCGGGGATGTGCCCAGCCCTGCCGTGCAAAGGCATGTCCCAGGGCCCCGGCGAGCTCTTCGGGGATTTGAGGTTTTCTCCAAGCCCATCTCTGATGTTGGGATCTGACTGGAACACATGCGGCAAGCTAATCGCGTGCATCTGTGCCTTTTAAAAGCGCGGTCGCCTGCTGATTGGGTTTAATTCTTTATCTTATTCCTGCTAATCCATTTTCCAATCTGGTTCCCATTTGGAGACAAATTCCCCAAAACCCCAGCCACTGGTGGGATGGATGTGCGGCAGCAGGGGCAAGTAGGGGAGAGAGCGGAGCGGTGCTTTCTGTGGGGCAGTTGCAGGCCAAGGAGAGGCCGCGCTGCCCTGTTCAATGCTGGATAACAAAACCCCACCCAACTTGTGCCACGAATATATAGCAGCCTCCTAACCATCTCCACTTGGGATCCCACCTCCTGCAGGCTGCTATTGCCATGAAAACGTGACAGCAGTGCCCTGCCAAGCATCCAAGGAATAACGGCCTGAGGATTTTATTGAGTGGAAAGATTCCCTTCAAACACACCCTGCAGCTGGCCTGGTGGTCCGGCAGCAGTGTAACAACCTGGGCTGCTGTGGGTTTTACAGCTGGGAGGCAGCAGTGCCCCTGAGCTTGCTGTAGGGCTGGTGAGTCCCTGGAGACTGTGCTGGCCCCTTGGCAGCTGCTAGTGCTTCCCAGCCAGGGAAAGATGTCCTGGGTGTATCAGCTGTCCTTCTTTCCCTTGCTCTCTCTCCTTGCCCTGGCCTCCAGTGTTTTCATGCTCAGAAGCTCCAACAAGGGGGAAAAGAGCAGTTTTCCTCTGCCAAGGGAGAGAGGGGAGATCTGCGGTCTTAGGGCTGGGAAACCCTGACCCTGCCACTCCTTTGGCCTTTGAAAAATAATTAACTGTTGTACCTCTGTTTCTCCTCCTTTTTCCTCTTGTTCCACCTCAAATCTCTGCCTTATTTCTGCAGATTCTGATTCTCCTCAATTGCAAGTTTTCTGGGGGCGGAAGCCCCTGTGATATGCTTCTGTCATGGAATGTTTTTCAGGACTCACAGGGCTGGTTTTCCCTTGGGAAAAGTGCGTGTTGTTAATGTGATGGACTTAGCACCAGGTGAAATCCGTGAGACCAGATGTGTTTTGGTACTAGTTGACCATGAGTCCCTGTGCCTCCAGATCTTCAGCTTGTCCTGCTACTTTGCTCAAAACTCATTTTCCTATGCTTTTAACCCAGATGCATAAACTCCAGGGCTGTTTTCTAGTACAGGTCAAACGCAACCAAGAAATAAAGCACTTTCAATTTCTCACTATTAAAAATCAGCAGCAAAAATTTAGATCCACAAAGAAAAAAAAATTCAAACAGAGTAATCAAGGAATTGATGCTTGGTATAGAGTATTTTGGGACCTGTGTTTCCCCAGGTGCATGTAGTAGCTCCGATTCCTTGCTTTGTGTGCAAGTATGGGCTCTGTTCTCCCAGCATCCCTGACCACCCATGAAGTGAGAAGCAGATATTTTTGTCTTGAAAAATACACCCTCCTATAAGAATACCTTGCAATTTGCAGAAAGATAGAAGACTTACGGGTGGGAAGTAACAGGAAAGTACAGGAGGCAAATGAGAAACGCCTGATTTCTTCTACTGTAATAAAGGTCCAGAAGATGTGGCTCGTGTTCCCAGATTTATCACTGGTTTGCTCTGTGGCCTTGAACGAGCCCATTTCACTTCCTTCTGTCTCTGCTTCTTCTCCTGCTCTTTGGCCCTCGAGCTTATGAGCTCTACAAGGCAAACGGGCTCTCCCTTGTGCTCGTTCAGCAGGATCAGCTCCCACAGCCCTAAGCTCCTGTTTGGGAGTCATTGGGATGTACATGTTGGTACAGCACCTCATGTGCAGGGGGCTGCGATCCTCAGGAGCTAGGTAATAAATAAGGGATTTTTTTTTTTAAATGCAGAAATGTAGCTAAAACAAAGGAACGGAAGGAAATAACCATTTCAGAGCTCTCAGAGGAATAACAGAAAAACTAGCAAGCTTATATTTTTTCTCAATCCTGCAGCATTAGCAAATTGTGGGATTGATGGGCGATGAGTTTGAAAGGACTGTGTATTTTTAATCTGTTTCCAAGTGTATGTGTGTGCACATGCATGAAATCCACAGTGCATTTTATAGGCCGGCCAAAAGGCACAGGAGTGAAGCAGCACGTGATGCGGCCGTCGAAAGAACCCGTCACCCAGCCCAGGAAAAAAAATTATGGCTCTGGCTCTAACCATTTTTTATCGTTTCCATCTCTATTGACTGACATGTATTTTCTTCCTTCTCTGACCCAGAACACCAGGACTCTGAAACTACTGAAATGTTTGCACAATCTTGAAGCATTTATTTAAAAGTTGCTTTTCCCTGAAGGGTAGGTACTACAGCCAGATTCAAAGTCAGATCAAAAAAACCAAACAAATACTATCTTTACAAGCCCTTCATATCGGTATGTACCAAAGGACCTATCAGCTTCCTTTTCTTTTTGGCATGCTGACAACAGCCCAGTGCCTCAGGCAGAGAGCTGGAGTACGTGTTTACAACCCTTTCAAATTCACAGGCCAAACAGGAAAAGAAGGAAAATGTCAAAAATTACAAATAAAACAGTTGATCTTCAAAAGCAACGAGGCCTGCAAATGAATAATTTTTAGGCATGCTGTATCGGATTTCTTAAATATTTGTCACAGCTGTGAGTTGCATAGTGCAGTGTTTGTTAACCTTAGAACTTGTCTTAAGTGCTCTCACGAATAAATTTATTTATACTGAAAAATCCAAGTGTCTTAATAACTAAAACGTTTTTCAGAGGAGCTTTTCCTCTTTTCTTTTTTTTTTTTTTAAATGCTGCTGCAGAGAATCCTTCCCCATGTGCTCAACATATTGCAGCTTTTCTTTAGCAGAGTGCAGAAGTGATGATAATGAGAAGAGGAAAAAAAAAAAAACAATGGGAGAGCAAGAGGTGGAAAAATGATGGGACTTGCTCATTACTTGGGTTTTTTTGGCATATACCCACTGTTATGTGATACCCTTTGGGTTACAGGTACATCATGGCCTTGGATGTGTCGATTTTCTGAACCTTTCTGGTCTTTGTGGAGATCTTGTCTGAGGAACTGAGGCACAGAAGGGTTTGCAGAGGGAATGGTCTTGCACATGTTGAGAGACATCCCAGTTGGAGGCATCCAGCCCTGATTCGTTTAGATTTCCCCTATAGTCAATGGGGTGAGACTGTAGCTCCACAGGGTGATCCCTCTTATCCTCAGTCCTGAAGTTGCTCTGAGGAACGTGTTTTTCCCCACTGGCTATTGTGGGATCTTGAATGACTAGTTTGGATTAGACAGCTCTGGAGTCACTGGATCCCAGTTTCTTGGGGAAAGTAGATGGATCTCAGCCCAAGCGCTTGGTCAGGTACTGAAGGCAGCGTGTGTGAGTGTTTTGGGTTTACCCAAACTCCCCAAAGACTGACTGCAGAGATATTATTTGGCAATCTGCTCTGTGCAAAAGAGAGCAGTGATGCTTTCTGCTCTGCCTGGGCAGGCAGATATGATTTGAACAAGCCACTTTTTAGCTCCAAGTTTTGTCATCTTGAAGGGAGAAAGAAAATGTTACAGCCTACACAGCCTATCAGATATGGTTTGGAAAACAAGCACACCTTGTTTGCCCAAGAAACTGTGGAAAGAGGCTGAAAGAGTACAGCTAGTACCTGTCAGAATAGCTGGGGAGGAGATGGAGTGGTCATCATTGGAAGTCTTGAAGAATTAAATAAGAGTTTTACCCCCACCCCACCTTTTGATAGTGAAACGTGTCCTAAAATATATTCTTATTTGTACTCTGTGGATCTGTAGATCTCGGTGTGCCCTACAGATGGCAATTTCAGGTCCAGCTAAAGGATGCAATTCCAAAGAGCGATCACCATCAGCCATTTGCTGCTGTGGTTTAACCCAGCTGCCAGTGTATCTGTGCTAGCCAGCATGGTATTGATTAAGAAATCCCTACTGTGATGCACAGAGTAAAAAGAGATGTACTTAAAACCACTCTTTTGGCAGTACTTGCAAACTTTTTGTTTTGTTTCGTTGAGAAAAGCAATCCAATGTGAATAATCTTTTCCTGTAAACGCGTAGAAAACCTTTAATCAAATACAAATTAGTTCTAGGCATGAGAAATAAATGTTTGATGAAAACGTATCTTAGTCATGGCACATAAATAGCTCTTCACAGTCAATATATAACCTTGCATCATTATGAAAGGAAGTGATCATTAAAAATATAATTTGGAGAGCAATATTTTACCTCCTAGTTGTCAAAAGACCCCCCTCCCCTTTCTGCACACAGTTCTGGACAAGGTTAATCCCCGAACGACTTGCACCACTGTAAATCAGGAGCAACAAACCCTGACTTCAAGCAAAGGTTTGTGGTGTAAAACACAGGAGGATCTAATCCTGTTGCTTGAGAAAAAAATGAAAATGTCTTAGGAAAATACAACTGCATGGGCACTGCAGAGAGAAAAAAATAAAGCAAAATACTTCTAAAGTAATATTTCTTTTCAGCTTCACCTGTGCTTTTAGTCCTCTAAATCAGTAAGATGTTATAAAGGAAAATTATATGTTGCAATCTCCTGATGAATTGTGTACTGAGATTTTGCATTAGCAACCACGAGCATTTACACTTTCCTAAGATTAAAGGCAGTTTTCCAAAGCTGTGTCTGCTTATTAATTAGTGTCTGATGAAGACAGATTGCAGATAGAAATAGTGGTTAGAAAATGGAGCTAAACTTTAAGACTAAATTAATCTCAGTTTTAATGGGTTTTAGTATGATTTACAGGTTTTGTACATTTTCTGGTAAGTTTCCAATAGAAATGAAAGTGGGGACAAGCACAAAAAAAGAAGGCTGAGCAAACACGGTGAGAGCAGATCCTTAAGAATGGCAGATCCATCATAATCTGCTAAAATGGCCTTGTAAATCTTTTCAAGAACACAATGAGGCCAGAGGTTTTGAAGGATCAGATCTTGAGTCCAGCACCACTTGGAGAGGGTCTGTTGCACTTCCAGGGCAGTCCCAGCTGGTACCAGTATGGACCAACCTCCCCAATGGCAGCTTTCTCCGAGAAGATGAGAACAGGACCAAGGCCAAATAGGGGTAACCTCAGGGATATCTTTATAAGGGGAAGTTTCTTCCTGAAAAATAACTTTGTTTTTGGGGTTTTGCTGCCTACCCCTTGGAGATGTACCTAGAGCAACTGAGTAGATTGTCTGTGCCTGGGAGAAAGTGAAAGCTGAGTTAACAGCAGTGTGACCCCACTGCTGTGTCTTAAACAGAGGCTATGAATTTTTTTCAGTGTTCTCCTAAAATCAGCAGCTGTTTTATTTTCTAGCATTTAATTTTTATATCGTGCTGTCAGGCATCATGCGACGTTAAAAGCAATGATAACAAAGCATGAGGGAGAGTTGGCTTTGGGGGAAAACCTGTTCTTGTACAACTAGTTAACATGTGTTCCCATAAATCTGCAAATCTACTTCAGTATGCTTTGAACATAATCTGGGCCTAGTAAAACACAGTCAATTACACATCCATTTTAATTGTAAACCAAGTTTCAGAATGCTTGTATTGTTACGTAAGTGCTTATAATTCTCCTATTTCTATTATATTTCCTTGGCACCTCATTTGAATTTACATGTATCTGAGGTCATAACTGGAATGGAGGTTCTGCTTTTGGTTAACTTTGGAGCATAGATCAGCTATCATGAGTTTAATGGAAATGTCATTTTAGCAGCTTGCTACAAAAAAGTCAGTGACAGTTCCCTTCTGTCAGTGCAGGACTGCTGTGTCATAACACACCATGGAACAACTGCCACTGCAGATAATCCTAAATCAGCGTGATTTCATGGGTCTGTGCCATGGTGGTCTTGTTTTTGCTCCTTGAGGGTCTGGCCCAGCAGGGATGGGCAGGTGGAGTTTGCTTGGAGATGAAAGAAGGAGCAGGTGAAATTGAAGTAAGGAGTGAGATCAGAAATGTGCACCGGCTTTGGGGTATCCAGATTCATGAGCCCTACTGCACTTAGCATTTTGACACTCTTCTAGTTCCACCAGAATTGGTTGTTTTTTATTTCTAGTGAGGTCGATCTAAGCTCTGTATGGGGACACTGGGTAAAGTCAACTCCAAATATCCCCACAACTGATGGCTGGAAGTATGATTTTCAGTCTGTTCTTTCCCAGGCTCTGGCACCCCTGGTGATTGTGTAGACAGCACAAACTGCAAATAAGGGCTCCAAACGGCACTCTATTTCCAGCTCTGGAAACACACTAAAAGGCAAATAGCTCTGGTCTTTTCCTTCACCTTGATTGATTTGATGTTGCTGCCAGAGGAAAAATCAAGCTTTTTTTTTTTTAAATTTATTAAAATAAAATCTCCTTTAAATAATTTTAGAGTTCCGAGATAACAAACAGCAAGACAAAGATCACAGCTGAAGGCTTTTATACCATCAGAATTGTTAGTCATTGTCTTTGAGCTTTGTATAAATAAATGATTGATGCTTCAAAACAAGACCCTTGAAGGTGTTTTTATAAGGCCACAAATGTGTCAAGCAGACTTATTAGATGTGAAGGGAATGATTATTTGTACAAAGTGAAATGAACATGTGCAATAATATTGTAAAATGTTTATTAGTCTAGAGTGTGCTGAATTTTCCTAAAATATATCAGGTTCTCAGTTTGCACTTAATGTAGTGTTAGGTATGACGCTATATCCTTCCTAGGCTATTTTCAGTGAGTGTTATGCTTTTTGCAGAGTAAATCATGGGTTTGTGTCCTTTATAACAAGGGTATTATCAAACGTGAGGCAATGCTACCTGTCTAAAAATCCAGCGTGAAGGAAAACGTGCACTGATCAAAGGATGGTTGATTGGATTGTGTCTATTGAGCAAATCTTTGCAGAGCAAGCAGGATGCAAAGCCCTGGGAATGCTTGAGCATCTTTCCTCTTCAGTGGCTGTCAATGCAGCTGGGCCCCAAAGGATGAACTCCCTTGCTGGTAACTCTGTCCTCATATCGCTCCAGCATCACATGTAACATTTCGAGTCAAAAGAGGAGATTCTGCCCAGTGATGTTTTTGAGGTGAGCAGAGCTATAAAGGGACATTTAGTTACACACTTGAGTCCCCTCGTTCACACTTGTGCTCTACTATCAAGGCTTGATCTGTTAGTGGAGGGTAAGAGCAGCAATGCAATGACTTCGTCCAACCAGTTCCCCGCTATCCTACAGTCCCTCTTGCTCCATGTCTGCAGGGATGATGGGGCACATTTTGTGTAGTTAGGAATTAACCCCTGAGGACCTGGTTTAAATTCTCAATGATGCTCTGCGACACTGTGTGCCACATCTGAACTAGAAACCTTGTGGGGGTTGAATTGAATGTGGGGCCTGGTGGTCGGATGCACCATTCTTAAGATGGATACATTTTGCTGGGTTTTACTGTCTCATTTTTCAATCACAATATTGCCTCTGCAGTTGATTTCTTCATTGGTTCAGTGCTCTGTCCCCTGACTCTTCTAGGTGTTTAATGCCATGCACATTGGGGGATGGCAAGTTAAGTCATGCAGATCCATTTTGTCTTCCCTTCAGGGATATACCCAGTTAATGGGCTTCAACCGGACAGGACCTGTCAGTCCTTCTTCAGGAAGGACATTTAGGGAGTCTTTGCTAACAGACAACCTGAAACAGAGCTTCCTGCATTAATGGCACAGAGCCTGCTCTAGATTTGGGGTTTCATACCGAAGGCCTTCTGCAGACGATCACTGTCCTAGTGGGATTAGCTTTCAAGATGATTGATGGCTGTACTACTTTTTTCTTCCCTTACTGTGCCCTGCTCAAGGATACAACTTAGAGGTGCTGCTGGTTGCAGAAACTTTTACATGCAAGTCTAGCACAAGTGTTATCCTTTTAATTTTTTTTAAGGCACATGGTTTTGAAATGCCATGTCTTGAAAATTCCTTGGGGAACTCCATGGAAGGCATCCATTTGGAGCTCACATACTTATACAAATTTTAATGCATTTCAGATAATTTTCACAAATTTTTTGGTTCTGTCAGTTCAAAGAACTGGTTGGATTTAACAAAGAAGTTCGGGGATCACACCTAGGGAATAAAGCTTGCTGTGAAATGTTTTCTGTGAAAGCCAGAACCAGGTGAAAATCACTTAGTTTCAGGTTTCATTACAAATTTGAAAACCATATCTCAGGTTCACTGAAAGGTTGGTTAAGGGTCATGCTGCAGGGCCTGGTTTGGAATGAATGTGGCTGATTTATGTCGTTTGCAGCAGAACTTGGTTTCATTCATTACTTTGACCCAGGTTCAGGGGTCTGCTCCTCTAAGCTCTCCTTGTGTGTTGAAGTCAATGGGAATTCCCTCTGCCAAGAGGCCTTGGAGGATCCATCTCCATGAGAAACTCAAGTTTTTGATTGCTTTAAATGCTGGCTTTATTTCAACCCCTCACCACCTCTCTGGTGGAAGTCAGCCTGATTCCATGTTTGCCAGATGAACGGCTCTGTTGCCCCCAGGTGCAGATCCAACCTGAATTGCAGAACCCAGGAGCCAAGAAATCTGACCAGAAGTTTGCACAAATCCATCTGTGCTGAAATCCCGGACTCCCACGCAGCCCTGCTAGAGGGTCCCACTGCCATTCTGCAGGCAGTCAGACCCACAGGTTAAAAGCTAGACCAGCATGCTCTTGGTTGAACATTAGCCACATCTTTGACTAATGAGCATCTGGTTCCCCTTACCATTAAGAATATCCATGCGACTCACAGACAAGGTCTTTCAGACCTGGCTGTTGATACAGAAGGATCAGTCACTTCATTTCCATTCCCTAGGGTTGCTGATCTTTCCCACTCATGCTTGCAGGCAGTTCTTCATGTCTGTGTACTGGAAAGGCAAGCAAAGAGTGATAAGAAGACTGAATATCTTCTTGACACCCCAGAAGCATCCATTGGAGCCTCATCACCAACTGGAACCTTTTTGTCTTGCTCTTTTCTAGTTATTAATCACTTGCAGATGCTCCCACAGCAGCATTCCTGTGGGAGACTATCGACGTCAGCATGGATTCCTTGCCTCAGTGTTACCAGAGTAAGAAAAAAAGCTGCCCTGAAGTTCTGATTAATCCCTCAAAAGCAAGAACGTTTACTCATGTGGCAAACCTGGAAGGCTAGGCTAGCAATTTGCCTTTGAGAAGCTGCATTAATGCTGAGCATTCATCTTGAAACCAGAGATTGGGCTCGCTGAACTTGGTGCCCAGGCTGGGATCTGCAAACATTAAACTGGAAATTAACCTGGAAAACTGATTGGTTTGCCCAGCCAACAAGGCAAAACTGAATTGCTTCACTTGATTTCTGCTTTTACCTCCATGGGAGAGTTTTTGCTTCCCAAACCAGCAGTATAGACAAGACATGAACCAGTCAGAACCTTCTCAGCATTGGCTGGGATATCCATGTGATCTCTCGGCTGGAAGGTGCACCCCAAAGATCAGACTAAGACTGAAACATTGTTAGTTGACTGGGATCTATGGGAAGCTCAGACAGAAAAGTCTTGTCCTGTGGGGCTGAGGTAAACCCTGTGACACAGTCAGTGGTCCCTGCCACAGGGTTCAGGAGAACCTTGGCTCCTGGTGGCTACCTGGGAGATAACTTTGTCCATATGTATTTTGGCCACTGGCAAACATGAGACGATTCAGCCTAGCTTAAACCTCCTTCTGGGTGGGTTAAATCAATCCAAATTACCTCATGTTTGCTGCAGGCTGGGAACACACACGGGCTGTTGCTGTGGTGGTTCACATAATGTCAGGCTGGTTGTGCTGAGTAGTGACAAAGGCCTCTCTAACATGGTAACTCTGCCACTGGTCATGGTCAACAGGGCACTCCAAAGAAAAACTACAGCAACAGGGCAAACATCTGGTGACATTTTTCCAGTATCACTCTTTTGACCTGCAGCATTTTAAGGCTCAAACACACATCAGACAAAGGTGGTGTTTTGTATTTAAGGGAGTGGGATTGCTCCTCTGAGGAATTTGGCTGATCAGTTTTGAACCCACATACATTTCACAGCATCCCATGAAAGGAATTCTTTAGCTTCATCAAGTACTGTGGGAAGAGCTGTTTGCTTTCATTTCTTCTCGGTCTAATCTTTGTTGTTTTCTCCACTGTTTCCCAGGATGTGCTGTAAAGGAGAGTAAACAACTCATCATCCCTACTCATTGTGGCCAGGATCCCACTGATCTCTGTCACACCTCATCTTAGTCATATCTTCTAATTTGAGAAGTCCTCTATTGAATCATGCCTCATGCAGCAGCTATTCAAGACCTTGGATCGTGCTTGTCGTGTTGTTGGTCTGATTGTGGATGCATGTAAAAGTCGTGTGAATCAGGGGCTTTTATTCAGGTCTCTTTCCACTCATAACTTTGAAGAACAAATCATATGAAAAGATAAAGCAGTCTGTAATATTATAATAAACAGATATCTAAGCCCAGCATAATCTGGTTGGTTTCATGCTGATGCCCTCCCCACCTCTTTCTTTTCTCATGAGTCAGAGCACCATCAGCAATGCTCCTTATTACTGATGTCCTCCATTCTCCATGTATATGAGCCTTAGGAATGAAGGACAGAGTGACAAAATGCGGTATTAAGAAGTTCTCTACAAGATTATTGGAGGAAATAGGATTGTTTGTTCTTTTAGAAAATGTGGTTGGTTTCTGCCTTTTATCAGAGGTTATTCCTGTTAATTTGCTCAAAAGGCTTGGACAATTTGGCATTTGAAGGTTCCAGGGTGGGGTAGGGAAGATGTTCAAAATGTCTGTGCTGTGTTATTGAGACACGCTGGGCAGTAACCCAACACCCAACCTCTGTGTGGCCTTTCTGTTTTACATGCTATGGACAAGTACATTACTGTTTTAACAGTCGACTTCCTGTGAAAGGGAAAGCTGGATTTTTATTGATCTTGTGCTGTTTCAAATCCACCTACTCTCAGCTGCATGATGTTCACTTGGAAAGCATCTGATGGGATGTTCCTGGAAAAACCTCACTCCGCGGAACAATACAATGCTTCTTTGTTTGTCGTCTTCTCGCTGAGGCCAGTCAGCTCTACTGAATGAACCTCAGATGTTTTGATTTGTTCTTTGGTGAAAGTTTATATGACTTAAGCTATCTTTTTAGCCTTCCCACCTTCCCCTTTGGGTTTCTTCTAAAGAACAAAGCCATTTGAATTAAATTGCTCTGTACTGGGATTTCAAACGTTAATGAATGTTATTTCAAAGTGTTATCTCATTTGGGGCCTGAAACAATGACGGGCCATTCTTGTGCCAGTAGAAGAATCTCTGTGGCTTTGGGATTGTTTGCGATTTCTTTAAACAGATCGGCACTTTGAAAGGGTCATTTGTTTCCATACATTTCTTATTATAAAAGCAAAAATAATGAACAGCTAGAAGGCCAACATAAAGCAGCTGTATTATATGTGCTGGGAGATGCAATGTGTAGTCTAGCCATTGAAACAGTAGACTGAGGATTATTAAAAAAAGAACCCTTGCTACTATTTTTGAGACCCACAGGCATTGCAACTATTTATTTTATGTAGGTAAGAAGCCAAATTCTTTGCAGTGGAGCACCTCTGCTTCCTTGGAATCACAGAGATGAAGATGGCCTTCTGACCTGGTGTATTAAAGACCTTCATTTAAATAATGTGTCCCTAGATAAAAACCTTGAAGTGAGCCTTTCAGGTTTCCTCTGAAACCACTGTGTGAAGGCTGCATGTAAAAGCAGATGTTTGCAGTATATATATTTCCAATGGAGTTCAATGGCAACAAATATTATGTTAAAAAAGAGCATTTTTCTTTTTTTTTTTTTTTTGTTTTTGTTTTTAATTTTGTTAATAGAAGAAGCTGTTGAATAACATTCATGGTAATGGATAACTGTGGTCAGGTCAGGTCCTTTATTGATAATAATCCCTGGTCCCTGTGTCATTGAGAACAGTTTCTATAGGTACAAATGAGTCAGTATAAAGGAAGCCAGTATAATACAACAGGGCTGGGTGGGAGATTACTTCATTTAACTTCCTCCTTCCTTTCTTTGAGGTCCTATTAAGCTAAATAATGGCAGTCTATAAAATGAAAGAATGATTGAAGTGTGCCTACCAACCAATTATATCATTCTGGACATGGTATCCAGGACTCTTTGTATATATATATATGTATATATGTGTACACGTATGCGTGTCTTGTCTCTCTCGACTGAGACTCTGACTCTCTTAAAACTGCTGTTTTATGTGCACCAGTTTCTTGTGAGAGTGGTTTTCAGAATTGTTGCTTTTATTCTTTCCCCCCTCCTTAACCACAGGTTGCACTTTGTGTCACAAAAGGTTTTCTGAAGGGCTGTGCTCTGACTGTCAAGTTGAGAACTGCAACTTGCATTTCGGTCCTTCAGCAAAATCCCTGTTAGCTCCGTCTGAAAAGGTGGGGAAAAAAAAAATAGATGGAAAAGATGTTTTGATGAATGTATGTCTTACTTCGATTGCCTCTCTGGGAAATTCATGGGTGAAAGGGATATCCGGGGTCAGGCCTGGGAGGGAAAACATGAAAAGATACTTCACACAAAAGCCAAATATTGATTTCTTGCATGAGAGAGGGCAGGTTGGTGAGACCCTTCATATCAGGTCATGAGCCATTTAGCCCTTTCTTTGACTGGGACCTATAACAGAGGTAAAGTTCAAAAATCCGTAGCAGATAGTTTTGTATCAAGACATGAGAGAAATAAATTTTGTGCTCGCATAAAATAAATATTGCTTTATAGAAGACTGAAGGGATTGTATCTATCATGGAGGAGTTACTTTAAAATTTCTATCAGTTGTCATCCTTTCTCATATCTAGTGGGACACTTGGATCAGGTGATGTCATGGCAGAGAAAGTCCCATGGGTCAGTGGAGTAAGGAGTCAAGAAATAAAACACCTTGCAGATTTGCACACTCATCAACTGCCCTTCTTTTAAGATGTGACGGAAGAGAGGAAACACAAAGCCAGCACATCTTTTCCTCGTTCTATGAAGTGGCTGCCTGTGCAAGTTTGAGGTGGGGGAAGCATGGAACCCCACCAAAAAACTTACGAACTCTTTTATCAAGTCTCTGTGTCATTCTGGTGAAAGTTGGATGAAATAAATCTATCTCTGGCCCTTCATGAAACATGAAATTATCACAGGTTTATGCTATTTCTATCCATCTAAATGCAAACAATATATAGAACAGATCAATATATAGAACTGAACAATATATAGAACATGAGACCAATGGGGCTGTGTAATTTATTAGAGGTTTAGTGCAGTAAGACCAAAATGGAAAAAAAAATTATCCAAATAGGTGTTCTGTGACACCCATAATCAAATGTAATCAGCCACAAAAATGAGGCTACATAACATGGAGTTTGGCTCTTCGCTTGCTTTACACTACCATCGATGATTTTGTCTCACACAAAATCCCAAGATTATGTGTGTATGTTGCTTTTTATGAAAAATCCACTTAGAAGTGTTTGCTAAGGATTACCAGATGATTAATAGACGTTTTAAAAAATATCATGAATTGTCAGGGAAGCCAAGAAATCGTGTAGAATCACAGCTTAGAGCTGACTTTTCTAAGGGCTTTGTACTGGTCTGTGCCTCATGGTACTTGTGTTCATCACCACATTACTACACATATTAATAATCTCTTGGCTCCTTTTAAAAACCTTCTATGTAGGACCTTTGCAGGAAGTGAGACAGACATGTCTGTGTATCTGTCTGTTTTATAATGGCAATGCTGCTGTAGCTGTGATGATATAAAAATATACTAGAGTTAAAACCACCCTTTTGTAGTTTATGGTATTATATTATGGGAGGAGTGAGATTGTCACTGAGATGAAGTGGGAACTTACATTTAAACCTCTGTTTTGGTTCATTAAAAACTTGAGTTCAAAATGGTATTTGGAGGCCATATTTTTGTCTAATACGTCTATATATATTCCTTTTAACATCTATCACGATTCCAAGTCCAGCCATTCCTTTGGGCACATGGAGGGTGAAGTCAGTTATCTGTAGTCTTGTCATTTGGGAGAAGTCTAGTGGCAAAGGTAGTTTCAGGATGATGAACATCAACAGTTTCAAAGTAATTGCTGTTAGGGGGCACAGGCACTGTCAGTCTGCTGGACTAGGATGCACAGGTCTCCCTTTCTCACATCTCCTTCCCCATTACAGGTTATTCTCCCTTTGTATGTTTAAAGATGCACTTTATGTGCTCAACCTTCCTGTTTCTTTAATTAATACCAAAGCATTTTGTACTCGTCAGCTGGTCCGTTTAGGTGGAACTTTTCCTGATCATCTGCAGCCAGCTCCTTGGAGAAACAGATTGGTGAGCTTTTAGTTCCTGAAGCAGCAGGGATTGCTTGTTCTTATAACTTGTTTTTAACTGTCTAAACTTACTGCAAAATTGTAGTGACAGTAGAGTGCTCTGGGACAGTTTAACAGGTCATGAAGGAATTACAGTATAATTATCCCTGGCTGATTGTCTTCAAAATATTCTGCAAATGATTGCTCTCAGCAAGTCCTGTGTTCTGGGACATCCTCAATCTCATCTTCCCCATGGTCCTGGACTTACCTTGCTTTCTTCTCTGATGCCATTATGGCCTTGTTCCTAGGTCACCCCATCTGACATGTGTCCAAGCTAAGGTGTTATCTTTGCTTAGCGGCATTTTATGATTTTCTGAAAGACGAGATCAGTGGGGGAAAAGCAGACTTGCAGTGCCTCTGGGATGTAGAGTTTGGGAAACAGGTTGCAAAGGAGTCTTGGACCAAGCATCTTCCCTCAGCTTTCTTCCCTTTAAAATTAGATTAAAGAATCCCAGTACCTCAGCTGTTCCTCATAGGACTAATGTTCCAGACCACATATCCAGCAAACACCATCCATTCTGGACAGTGACTTAAGCAGGAATTGCGTGGAAAAAACCTTTTAAAGGGTGGTGTATTTAAAGACTCTTTCATAACATAGACAGGAGCAATGCAAAAGTTACACAGCCATTCTCTATTCCGCCATTTCCTGACTTCAGATCACTTGACCTGTGCAGGTTTAATGTTCTCTCTATGTAAGTTATTTTTGAGTGCAATGGTGCTTATATTCTTGATTGACGTATAACTCATAAAAATTTCCATGCCAGTATCAGTATTTATATACAGAGATAACAGTTGCTATGGTTATGTGGTGTCCTGAAAATGCTCGGCCTTTTTTTTCCTATTTATGTTTTAAACAGGGCTTGGCCAAGTAAAGTAAATATCTTGCCTTAATTTAGGTTTTATGTTTGCTGTAAAACTTGTTAAAAAAAAAAAAAAAACCAAAAAAAACATTAGCATTTCGCAGCAGAAACACAAAAATTTTACATTACACCAGGCAAGTCAATTTTGGCATTTTTCCTTTCAGTCAGTTTGTTTTTCTAATATAAAACTAATATGACATAATGTATAATCTAATTTGGAAATTACAATTTACTTGGAAGGATTATGCTGCCAGCCAATAACAACACAGAAAGAAATTATTCGAGAATGTTTCTTTCCTTCTTAACGTGGTCGATAATTTATTTTTCCTTCAGAAGATTACTTTTTTCTTTACGACATTTCCTGCTGGTGTGATTTGCATTAGGATTAAATAATATGTTCCATGCTTAACTTATGAACCAAAAAAAGTGAATTATTCCTCAAATTAAAAAAAAAAAAGGTGCAAATTACTATCTTGTTATGGACCTCACTTTGCTTACTTCGCAGCGAAGAGTGTTGATCATTTTCAGATGGCTTGGCAGTAACTACTTTATTTGTCCTGACAGTATTTACATGAAGGGGCAATTTGAAATGGGTAGATCTGTGTCTTTTATGAATAAAGGTCACTAAGATGGCTTAGAACAGGAGAAGTTGAAAAATGGGTAATCCAACCGTGGTAATTCTGACTAACACTGAATTACCATGTTGACTCTCGTTAACCACAAAAGTTTAAGCATTCATCCAACACGTTGTGTTACAGGGCTGTGGCATTTCTTCAGGAGCTTCCCATTCACAGCAACGTGCTGGGAGTGTATTAAGTTGTATTAAATGTTCCCATATCTCCTGTGGGTGCTTCAGAGGGAGCAGATTTGTTAGCCTTGAGCATGTAAAGGAGCATTAGGAAAAAGTTCTGCTGAGTTCTTCTGGAACAAGTTTGTGCCTGGCACAGCAACTGAAAGTGCAGCCTCTAGGTTAAGTGGAGAAAATTAAACACAATGGACCCATTTTATGAAGAACTCACAGTCCTGAGCAAAATGTGCTTTGGACTAAATAAGAGTGCACCTAAAAAAAAGGAAATACGTACCCACTTCTGATTTCTACAGTTCAATTACAAGTGAGATCCAACTGTAACATTATTAAGACTAATTTAAAGGGAAGTCTTCTACTGGATTTGTGTGGTATTGGAATTGGATTTGGAAAATCTGGACTCAGTTATGGCTCTGCCACAGACTTTTAATTTCATCCTCTGGCAAGTCACTTATCCTTGGCATTCCTCAGTTTCCCATCTGTAAAAGCAGGGTCATGTCATTTCCCCCCATTCTTTCCCTCTTGCCTATTTAGTCTTGATTTTCTTTAGGGGGTGGATTCTTGCAGTGTATTTCTACTTGTCTTTTTACGAGTGTCCTGCACAATGAGACCTTAGTCTCAGTTGGGATCTCTGCAGTAATACAGATAATATTATTGTTGACAGCTGTTGTTGTATCTGTGTAATGTAGTAGCATAAAGCAATAAAGCTTCCTCCCCTCCTGGTATTTAAAACTTAGAGAACAGTTTTGTTGACTCTTCTTCTTGTTTGTTCTTTAATAAAGTTAGCTCAAAGCTATTTTGTGGAAGACTATCTGAGTACTCATGGTAGTAAACCAGGACTTTGAATGAACTCAGGGTACTGCCATCCTGCTGTAAAGATCTGCCTTGTGTTGTAGTTCCTTATCTTGAAACCTTGAAGATATGCTGATATCATAGCAGGTCATCTACAGAGTAGGTAATTGGGATCATCATTTTAAGAAGCTTGTTGGAGTTTTTAAAATGTTTTTTCCTGCTGTAAGTTATTCTGTTCTTCTGAAGTTGAAAATTAAACTGTGTGAATTTTTAGTTTGTTTACCTTATTCAAGTATGTAGTCTGTCTGTTTGTCCTCATTTACCTGACCTGTTGGATTTGGTGGAAAAACTGACACCTAGCTGAAGGTCTTAAAAATACCTTAAAAAAACTGCTTACCAGATTCATGAAAACCTGAAGCTGGGTGAAGGAAAGAGACTTAGCTTCCCCTGCAAGACCTTCAGCTTGATCTCAGCCTGACTATTAAGACACTGGAGAATCTAAAGCACAAACATCTCAGGACAATGCACTTCATAGGCTCTGCTGCCCATGAAACATCCTAACGTGGCAGGGCTTGCTGTAAGTGCAGCAAGACATGGTGTATCTTCCCAAACACAAAATGGTTCTGACTGTGTGGAAGGTGCTTTCTCTGTTTAACCCAGCCCTCTCTCCTCCTGCCCCTTAGTCTTAGGACAGGCTGCCGAGTGTTCAGCTAGCATCAGGACTTGGCTGCGACAGGCACCATGCAAACCTGCCCTTTCCCTAAGGGATCTAGTGTGTAAATAGGTGCAGGAGCCACAAACCATCTTGGAGTAACTCGAATTCCAGACAGAATAAGCACAGAAAAAACCTTTTGTTTGGACATAAATATCGTCGACCTTCTACTGTGGTTGCTGGTCTCAAGTTTAATGCCGAAGTCCAAGGGCATTTGTTATGGCAGCAGCAGACAGCGAAGTTCAGGGCAGGCTGTAAAGATCTGTGTGTTGTTGCTGCTGTTTCCAGCCTTCACTGCCAGACTTGAAGATAGAAAACAACACAGAGATAAGGCAAGAGATCTCATTTTTATTGAGTGAGTTTGGCCTCGAGGATTGTCCATTCCACAGCTTCACCTAAAACTCGATCTTTGAGAGATTCGTGAAAGCTTAACGAAGCTGTGAAATGTATTTGGAAAATGAGTATGGACGCGCTGAAACACCCTCCAGTATATCCCACCATAAAAGATGCGTATCAGGTTCCTTGTGTGGCATTTGAAGACTATAAACATGTTGCCATGATTTGCTATGTTTCCTGAGGTCTTACAAAAAAAAGTGGCCCTTTTAGGGGATTGCCATATTGAGAATGACAATTTGATGTAAACCATGGCCCAGCACTGAATGTTCTGTTTAATGCAATTCTGTGTTTGTCAGCTGTAACCAATTACGCTTTTCATTGTGCTCCGTGACACTGACATGGCTCCTTTTTTACCCAGTTGTTGCTAATACCATTTTATACACCTTCCATAGCCGAGCCCTGTTGGAAGCTGTGTTATGTGTATAACCTGCTGCTCCTTGCCCTGTGTGCTGGCAGAGCGTGAGATACCCAGAGGAGCTTTGAGTTCTAGGGAGCCTTTTGTGTGGCTTGGGGAATGGGGTCTTGAGGAAAGCGCCGCGACCTGGAGCTGAGCAGCAATGGGATAATAATTTGTAGCTAAAAACTGCAGCTGAGATGTTTCTGGAGGATTGTGCCTGCATACTCAGGCTGCTAATCCTGGTTTGTGACTGCAGCAGGAAGCTAAACTGGAAACAAGTCAAAGCTTTAATATCACCTGGTTTTCCCTCCAACCCATGAACACAAAGGCCACGAAAACCTTAATCCTCATGGTCCCCAGTGTTGTCCTGCATGGTTTCACAGTGAAGTTTAGGTCCTGAAAGGATCCTGGAGAGGCAGAGATGATCATGCCTGTGGAGAGAGTTTTCTGGCACAGAGTGCTTCTATGGGATGAGTGTCTTTATACTCAGGGCTAATTTCTTGCTGTCCTTTTCCCCCAAAAAGATACTTCTACTATAGGAAGAGTTCAATAGTTGATGTGGTTAATTTTGAAAGGCTTGTTGTTTGTGAAGCTGTCAGTCAGGAATGTGGAGGCTGGCTCTGTGCAGATCCATGTCTGTCAGAGTAGGGCACGGGGCAGCTCTGTATCTTCAACACATTAACACCCACTGCCCTTTGTTTGGAGTTGGGCAGCTTCTCTGGAGGTCGTGGGATGATCTCCAGGCACGAGGGCAACTAAGGCCTGGGCAGACCTCCATGGAGCATTTCAGGACTCTGATCTCGTACCTAGAGGTGGCCACCCTGAGTGTTCATCTAATAAGTCTCTGGCTGAGGCTGCAAGTGGGTACAAACAGAAGAGGAAAGGTGCAGGACAAGCATGCAGGATGCTTCCAAATACTCTGCATCCCCCAAGGACCTCCTGGATTAGAGGTGGTTTAAGCTTTTTTAACAAATCTCAGGTTTTGGCTTTTTTCTTGAACTTGTGCCGGTCTCCATTTAAGCTGTATTATCTGTTAATTGTACACCCCGGGACAGAGTGCCACAGCTTAACTCCAACTTGCATTTGAACCACCCAACCTATTTCTTTGTGTTTGCTTTTAACCTGCCACTTTTGAACCTTCGAAAGTTTAATTTGATGTTCCTGCTCTAAGAACTCCAATTCTGGTGTTGGAAGAGATCATGAAAAACTGCTTCTTGCCCAACCCAGGATTTTGTACAAAAAATTCATATTTCCTCCTATGTATCTTTTTTCCAGCCAGAGGCCTGCTTAGCCATTCTTTGTATCAAGACTATTGGCTATTTAGCTCTCTTCTCCTTGGGCAAAACAGGCAGCAAGACCTCAAACAGAGTCCCTGAGGCTCAGAAGCTTTGCATGAAGGAGCAAGACAAATAGAAATATCTCGGGTCTCTCTCCTCCGTTTTCTTTTCCCACTGTCAGCCAGCAACCATGGCATAAACTTGATTTCATTGCAACCAGAGTTGGAATTACTTCACTTATAGGAGGTCTTGTTGCAGTTCCCCATTTGTTCATAGCCTGCTTGCAAGTTTTATGAGGCAATGGGTTTGGAGATGCTGCAACTGGAAAAGGAATACAATTTGGAATACGTTATTAATTTTTGACCTTCAGTTCTATTTGGACAGTGAGTGTGGATTTCCCCAAGGAGCCTGGATGGGTGTCTTCACCCTGACATTGCTGCAGAGAGCCTGGGACTATGGGGCAAAGCTGCTACCAGTCCACCCAGCTACTCCTTGGAAGAGGTGGAGAGAAACTAGGTTGCCTTCACACTGCAGCCAGGGCTTTGCTTGTCCTTATAATAAATGAAAGTACTTCACTTCTTCATATTGTAAATAAATCATTAAATCCAAGCTTGGAGGGAGGAAGCAGAATAGCACTTTACAAAAGTGGTGTTGTTTCCTCTGAGATTGTCTATCAGCTGGCTTCAAACCCAGGATTTAGCTGCAGCTTGTTTAAAAACAGTGTCAGCCCTGTTGCACTGCTGTAAACTTTCAGAAAATTGGAAAGACTCCTCATAGTATGAGTGAGATTTTTATATGTGCTGAGTTTACAGCAAATCCATGAGAAGTCTGGATGAGTGACTCAGCTATCGGTTTTAATTTTAATCACTTTCCCAGTAGAAAGTAACTTTTTAGCAAAGTAAATAGCAGGAGAAAAAATTAAATTTAAAATTTTCATTTTTCCCCCATGAGGCTTTGGTTTTAAAAATCTGTAAAAACATCCTTTGCTTCCATTGCTTTTGGCAAGCAAGAACTTAAAATGGCTGGTTTCTAGAAATATGACATAACGTTTTGGCCAGTATGGCATAAAATGACAAAAATATTAAAATTAAGAACAGTTTTCTTTTAATTCAGGCAAAAAAACCCAAACCAAACCCCACCCATTTTCCCTTCTATCCATATTTTTCACCCTGAAAGATTCTTCAGCTGAGACCTGGACCCACGTGGCTGTGGCATGGAGGTTCCCACTTTCCCATCATGGACTGTGCTCTTTGAGCCATTCACTGCTGGCTGTGAAATGATATTTCAAAGCCATTAGTACCAAAACATCAGGGCTGTCTCTGCACCTCAACAAATGGACCAGTTGTTCCAGCCAGGCTGTTTCCCAGGGCAGCAAGCAGCCCTGGATGATGGCAGAGCCTGGCAGAAGCATGGCCATGTCTGCCAGCACAGCCAGCTCAGCCCTCTGAGCTCTTGGGCTCCTCAGCCTGATGCTGTGTCTGCTCAGTAAAGGCACAGCCTCAAAGCTGTTAAATAGTAATAGTCATCTTTGGTCGTCTTTTCTCCTTTTATTTGCTGCTGAGTTTGGCTCCCTTCTCTCTGAGCAGCACCAGTAGGATTTCTTGGCTTTGCACACTGGTGTGGGTGAATTAGCTCTTTGTTCTTCCAGGAGAAGGGATGGATCTCCAGGACCTACAGGGAGACCACCATCTGACTTAGGCCCATGCACTCACTCCACAGGGGTGGCCACTGCTTGTGGTCCCTTGTCAGTGTTCGGTGGGCACAAAGCACAGGTATCTTTGTGTGATGTGGGGGAGGTCCTTCCAGTCACTCTGTGTGCCATGAGACAGCCAGAGAAGGTGGCCACAGCAAGGAGTGGGCTTCCCTGAAGCAAAGACTCTTTCAAGTAGGGCATTTCCACGTGATACTGGGAGAGGGGCTGCTCCCCACAAAGGTTCAGCTGCTGAACTGCTGAGGCTGGAGGGAGATTGGGTGCTTTCGACTCCCATTTGAACATTTTGTGATCCTCACAGAATTCCTCGCCTGGGAGAGAACAGTCTCTGGAAAGACAAGCAGTAAATGCATCAAGGGCGCTGAGGGGCTCATCCTGGCTAGGTGAGGTTTCATCCCCCCGCTCCGGGCACTTTGGTTCATGCAGGTCTTCTGAGTCTCAGCTGAAAGAAATTCATTTAGGAGAAAAACACCTCCTGCTTTTTGCTGCCCAAATGTCCTGGTAAGGAGGTGTCTAAGACTGACCCTTATCTCCAACCAGAGTCCTAACACAGAGCGCCTGGCCCCAGCAAACCCTGCAGGTCAGGTGAGATGTGGCTGGGTGAGATCTCTGCCCTGTGGAGGCATCTGGAGGGGTTCATGGTGCCAGGCTGGAAGTTCATCTGGTGTGTGATGGGAGCATGCTCCTCCTCATCTCTCCATGTCACTGTGTGCCATCAGCCAGCCAGGCTCTGCTGTTCCACTCAGGCAGCTGTCACGGGATTTCCAAGTGCTTTTAAGGGAAAAAGGAAGAAAATGTGAGTGGAGTTTTACCAAGTGTGACCTGTAACAGACCATTAGCTGAAAGCTAATTTTCCAGATAACAGATGTTGCTTTAAAGATTACTGCTGGAATCTTACACTTGCTCATAAAAAAATCAAGATTACACTTTATGATGATGATGCTTTGTCTTTCTGAGAGCACCCTTCATCTCATTTCTACTAGAGCTCTTCAAATGCTCATTTAAGCTTTGAACAATCCCATGAAGCATATTTTTTTATTTTTAAGCAGCAGATTGACCCAGACTGCAGCATTCTGAAGTATGGACACTTATTTTCAAGACCTGCAAGTGAGTTTGTGGCAGAATTGGGAGCTGAACTACCCCTTCTTCTACACTCAGCTGTTAACGGTACCAGTACAGCCTTTGGATGGTGTCATTTGTAGGAGAAAGGCAGTTGGTTGTCCCCCATAAACCTGTCTTGGTTTCTGTACTGTCATAGTTTATATTTCTCTTCTCCCTTTTCTCAGTTAATTCTTTATTCCTCTCTTACTATCTTGAAAGAAAAATAGAGAAAACAGCATATAGGCAGCCTATTATCCCATTGGGCAAGGAAATCTTGCTCTCTGCAGTCTGGCAGCACAGCAGAGGTGATGAGGAGCTTGGATCATTACTGGAGAGACAGGGGAGAAAAGCTTTCCTTTGGGAAGGTGAGTGAAACTATGGCTTCTATTACCATAGGAGGATTCTGAAAGCAGATGTGTCAGATATCTTTCATGTGCTGCTTGCCTGTACTCAGAGGGATGGACCAGAGAATCTTGCAAAACTCTGTATTATTGTGATGCTGGTTGCACGTGTCCAGAAGTGACCAGGTATGGCCATATGGAGGTGGTGAGGCTGCATAAAATGTTACCTCTCTTCTCTGCCAGCAGGGGATGCATTTAAAGGCTGGTAGACTGTTTTTCAAGTGGAGGAAAAAAAAATTGATGCAGGAGTTTCTAGGGGACCTTTGCTTATTGATGTGCCACAAAGCAACTGAACACAGAAGTGACTGAAACCAGCAGTCAGGGAGGAAAACCAGCATCAAAGAACAAACTTCCTCCCAAATCTTAGCTTGGTTTGAACTTCTGGTTCCTGGGAAGCAGCTCTACAATGCAAGGGATGGTAGGGATTCATGGACTCCTGTTCTGGTCTCTGTCTACCCTGCATGGGGTAAATGCCTCTCCAGGAGGGAAATGCTGGGTTATTTGTTTGCCTAATGGGAATTCCTCTGAATCACCAGGTTATAGGGGCAAATTCAATTATAGTGGCTGGGTTCATCTGAAAGAAACTTATACTGCCTCTGAAAGTGGTGGTTCTACTTTTTCCCTACCCTGAGTATCTGCTCCTGTCCCCTGCCTTGTATATGGAATCTTCTGCTATCCAGGTCAGGAAGCTGAGCCAGCTAAAAATAAATCCCACAAAAAAGAAAAGTCAGCTTGAAGTGTCTTCAATTCTTGTAGCAATTCCATCTTCTGTCTGGCTTCTGTTTTCTTCTAGCAGTCCTGTCTGGCCTCCAATCCTCAGTGCCAGGTGTTTGAGCAAAACACAGCTCTGGTGTGCTCATGAAGACCCCACAGCATTGGGCCAGCAAAATACCACCCTCTCCACCTGCCTGTCACCTTCTCAGCACTGTGGACCTCAGCTGGCAAAAGGATTCAAGTGACATGATCCCTGCTCAGAGCTTGGATGGCTGGGCTGAAATGTCCATATTTACCTAACACACCAGGCTTTCTGATGCCTATTCCAACAATTTAATCGCTAAGCTACACTTAACACAGTTTTGGCCCAGCCTCACACAGCTTAAATCCCGTTTGAATCGTTCTGCCAGCTGGCGTGACCGCTCTGAAGAACCAGAAGCAGCCTGAGAGAAACCTCAAGGTGCAGGAAAATCAGTAGAGTTTAGGCTTTATCAATCCAGACCATTTATTCTTACCCAAACAGACAGGGAAAACATAGGAAAAAAATATGACTGATTGCACCTACAACTCCTCAGTGACTTGTAAGAGGAAATGGAAAAGCTCCAGCTCTGCTTTCAGATCAGCTTCACCCCGTTCCTGCTCAGGCTCGGGAGAGCACTGGACTTGGGGAGCAAAGGGGTGACATTGTTCTCTGAGCAGTTTCCAACATGTCTGGGGCCTGGGTTGGTTTGTTCATAGCAGGGTAAATGTCAGCTTGATACAACTAAAATGTCCCCTGCTGGCTATTAGTAATTTGAGCTGATGGCCTGGAAAAATCCACTGCAAGTGACTGGGTATGGCCATAACACAAAGACTTATGTGACTGGGTTGGCTGGGACATTCCTGCCATCAGCACCTTGTCCTCACCATCCCAGTGCATTCAGGGTTTTCTTCTGGGTTCCTTCTCAAAGCAGCCTTTGCAAGCCCCATCCTCTGGCATGCAGTGTTGTGAAACACTCTCCTTGTCCTTCTTTGGCAAATGCAGTTTGGGTTTGAGCTCTGCCTTAGCTTTGCAGAGCCTCATCTCATACAAGTGAATGCTGGGCAGTGCAATCTGTGGGACTCAGGAAGAAATGTGACCTCATCCTCTCTCCCTGCTTTTAAACTTTGTACAGCAGGAGGCAGAAAGCGTGTGCGTGTAATATGCTCTTAGGAACATAAATAATAGACATGAAGGAATCGGTTACATTTTTGCTATATTTTGGTGGCCTATAGGGCTTGAATAAGCACTGATTTTCTTTTTCCTTGTTTTCTGTTCCATCTCCTAGCAGTGGTGATATTCTTGGGAAAGTGTTATCCATTTCCTTGATGTCTTTTATCACCCACAGTGCGCATGTAAGCAAAATAACTCTAATCAGAGGAATAACCAGAGAACAGTGTAAGCCAGGCAACTGAGAAGAAACTTTGCTTATTTGTCAAAGGAGTCACTTCTGTGCCTGTAAAGCTGGAGCACTGTTGGAGACCGTCTGAAAATAATACATGTTAATGAAGCACGGAAATACGTGGCAAAGTCTATGTTTCTCTGCAGCACCTGTGATCTATAGAGTGCATAGAACAATCTTTGTTAGCCTCTTAAAACAAACTCCTTATTTGAGAGAAACTCTTCTTTGTTTTTACTAGGTGAGATAAATGCGTTTCTTGTTCGGACACATGGTAGAAATGATTCTTAGCAATCTTTTTTCCCCCTTTTTTTTTCTAAAAATAAGCTGTGACGCTCAAATCATCTGCCCCCAATTTACTCCTGTGTGACCCTAAGACCCTGATCTGTCAGATCTGTCCACATCTGTGCCCACCACCGAAGAATGTGGCAGATTCAACACAACATATGGCTGAAGCAGTGCATATGATATTCATGGGAAATGGAAGAAGCATCACCATTTCCTTCGTACCAAACACCTCCTTGAGCTATTTGTGCCCTGCTCTCACAGAGATTCCAGGGTTTCGCTCTGCCGTGAATTACGCTCAGCAATTGAAATTTCAGTGCAACTGTTTGCAGATGCCTTTCTAGGGATTTCTTTAAGACATACTAGAGTGGCTGAGTTTTCCTAGCAAATAAATGAGCTTAGAAACAAGGCTTGTTTTCAAGCCGTGACACCATTCCGAGGATGTGGCAAGACCCTTCTGGTTAGGGAATTCATTTTGCGTGCATGAGGTTTTAACTTATTTCCCTTTAAATCCTCACTTTCTCTTCTCCACTTCTTTGGATGAGGAGTGGGAAATCCTAGAAACTTAGGCTTTTGCAAAGCTATAGTTCAAGCCAGGATTGAAAAATAACTTAGTGTTGCGTGTTTCAAGCTTGGGGTTACCTGACCCCCAACACCAGCTGTGATTTTCAGAGTTTGGCATCACAAAAAAGTCAACAGACTTTGAAACTTGTCGAGGAAACTGCTCTGCTCTTCAGAGTTACTCTCTTTAGGGTATCTGAGCACAGCTTAAGCTGTGCCAGCCTTAGGCTAGCACTGTTTGGGGTGAGCTCCATGGCAGGGCAGTGCATTGTCACACCTTCCCACCCACTGCTGCGCCAGGTAATTGCTGCAGGGTCTGAGCCCACCTCAGACACAAGCCAGATCACAGCCTCAGCCTCTCTACAAAATGCCAGGGGCAACTCATTTTGGGTCTTGCTCCTCTCCTTTGAAGGACATGCACATTGCTGTTTATTGTCATCTACTGACACATGGTAGTCTGTTAACATGCAGGAATTCAAATATGTTTTTAAACTTGGGGTGCAAGGAAGCTGTTTGCCAGTTTCCCAAGAAGAGCTGTCATAGTGTAGTGTAACTGGTTCCACACTAAGGACTGGCACAAGTGGACGGGTATTGGTTAAAAACTCCTTTACCTCCAGAGGAAATCGGTTTATGCTACAAAAGTTGTGTAGCCTAAACTCTACAAGAAAGGGTCATGAGTCATCAACTCTGTAATCCCAGGACAGAGAATTGTTTTGCACTTTTCTTAGGTAAGTTTGGTGTATTTCATGGTTCTCATTTATTCTCCCAGTGGGAAAAAAGCCTTGTATAGTTACAATAAATGCCTTAAAATAGAAAAGCATGACATAACAATTTATTTTTTCAGCCTTTTTTTTTTCTTTTAGTAAATGAAGAGAAAGGTAGTGCTGCCAGGAGAAGTGGAATGAAACAGTGTCAAATCATTTTTCAGTTCTGCAGGCAGCCTCTTACCCAGGAAGAATGCAAAGTGCTGCTTAATTGTTGACAAAACAAATGGTTTTGTGGATTTTTAGGTGGGAGGAAGTCTGACAGTGTTACTCTTTTGGTCTCTCTTGGAATGGGAAGAGCTCAAGGGGACACTTGTGTCCTGTGAGACACACGGATGTGCTCAGTGTTGGGAGTGTGCAAACTGATGGTGTTTGACAGATAAAAGCAGACTCAGCCTGTGAGGTGGATGATTTACACAATTTAAGTCTGGATGTAGGTCTGGCTCCGGATGTTTTGTATGGCTGGTACCAACTCTGAGAAGAGAAATCTGAATGCCTGCTCCTGAGCAGGACATCTCCACCCACGAGTGAGGGTTGAGGAGTGTGAGGAGTTCCTAAGGCTACTCCCCTCCCGAGAGGGCTCTGGATGGATGTTTTAAGGAAGGCTGACGTGCACCTTCCTGCTTCTCTTTTCCTCAGATGAGATGGGCCTCTGGGCATGGGCTTACAGTGCCCCAGTCCTTGCTGTTTTGTTTGTACACTGCTCTCGGGGCAGAGATAATGGGACTGATCCAAAGCCAGCTCCAAAGCAATCGCAAGTCTTTCCTTTGTCTTCAGTGGGGTTTGGATCAGGCCCAAAGCTCATAAGCAGTTTTCCACCAAGAGTTCCCGGCACTTATGTCAGTCACTGGCAACAAGGGAAGGGATAAATCGAGCATCGGCTGCTTCAGATGCCAGGCACATTCTGTGTGTGTGTGTGTGTGTGTGTGTGTGTGTCACAGGGGTGGATATAAACTCACACAGTCCGGCTGGGTTCCTGCTAAACTGCATGACAGCTTGCAAAGGGCAGGCAGCTACGGGGCTGCTTCCAGCACCGACCTCGAACGATTTCAGTCTGAAAAGAGCTGGGATGTTCTGTGCAGTGCCCAGGAAAACTTTTCTCGGGAGCAGCTGCCTGGGCACGGGGAAGGAGCTAGGATGGCCGCCCAGTCAGGCTGGCACAGAGCGGTGAGGATTTCCTCAGCATCCCACAAGGCAAGGCAGGGGGAAGGTAAGCACGGGAGAGATGCTTCTGCTCCCACGGGGCCCCCTGTGCTCCCCCAAACCTGTTTTGTTTTGTCTCCAGGGCATTAAAGCTGCTCTTGGCCTGAGGGCGGGTGGTCCATGGCGGGCACATGAGCTCGCCCGCACCAGTGGGAGTCTCTCGGCAGCCTCTGGTAGCCTTTGGATGCCATCCCGGGTGTGTTTTAGGACTGGGTGTTCATTTAACGTGAACCTTAGCCAGCCCCGACTGTGTGCGGGAGGAAGAGCCACGGGGGGACACGAGGAGGGAGAGGGGGAGGTGTTTTTCTTAGGGAAAAGGCAAGCAGAAATAGACACCCCTTGTCATTTTTTTTGGCAGGCGAGGGGAGTTTTGGGAGGGCTGGAGGTCAGAGGAGCTAGATCTTCGCCTGGGTCTTTAATTTTTTCTTTTGCAACCCAATTGTTTTAATCCCCTCCTTTCAGGGGGGATAGGGGAGCCCTCCTGCCCCCTTCCTGTGCTGGGAGCAGGGCAGGAGCTCCTTTGTCACCTGCAGAGCGTTTTCGGAGCAAGGTGCGGGCAGCTGGGATTTCCTGATGCAAAATGCAGCAGGAAAGCTGGGCTGTCCAGGCCAAGGAATTAATGACACTGTAAGGGGGGAATTTGAGTTTCCACATCACTAAGAAAGGGAACTGGATACCCGAGGCAATAGACCAAAGTCAAGCTATAAAGTAATTACATTTCTCCCTGCGTTTCATGTGTTTGTTTAATTTTAGTGTTTAAAGGGAAAGGTTTCCTGAACACTGTGCCAGCAACTCTAAAAAATAATTGTGTGTCTTTCTTTAGCATATATTCTGGCAGGAATGTCCTGCCTATATTTTTTGGCAGCGGCTTTTGCTTTATCATTAGTCTTTTGACTATGGTTTTAAGTTAGGGTTGAGGTTGCTAAGATGGCAAAACCCACCATTTCTGGGTTGTCACCTCCATCTCTCACCCTTTACCTGGAGGACTCTGGGGCACTTTGCTATCCTGTGCTGTGTTAATCCCAGTTTCTCCATACAGCAGGCGACAGGAGTTTGCACAGCCATCTTTTGGCATTGCTGCCTGGCTGGCTGGATTGAGGTGTGAAAAACTGCAGACCTTTAAAACAAATCTTGTGAAGACACCAGGCCAGCACTTTGCTCTGCACTCTGACCCTGTTTCTGGGTTGAGACAGTGCTGCACCTGCAGCTGGCTCAGGATGCTGTGGGATGGTCTCTTCTGCAGACCTTCCCTTGTGCCTGAAACACATAGTGCTGGGTGTGAAGTGGGGATACCCCTAATCCCACACAGGAGTCCCTTGAAAGGAAGGAGAGGTTTTCTCTAAGATTTGCATATTATTTGGTGTTCCTTTCTGTGAATGACTTTTCAGTTTTAATAGTCTCTGGGGGGGCTGTAGTGCCAGGAGAGCGACCACACTGCAGGACTTCATCTTGCCAAAGTGACAGCTTTGTAAGGGCATTTTGCAATGACACACCTTTCTGCCTTGCCCTGCTGAAGCAGACCTGCCTGTGGTTCCCGTGCCACTTCTGGGAGCTCTTTTCTGTTGGATATTTTATAAATCCTGTCCCTCTGTCTTTTGGTAGAGCTGCTCTTCACAGGGTCATGACAGCCGCAGCCTGATGCTAGACTTGGAAACATCAGGTGAACCACCCCAAATTGCCATTTGGCACCTGTGAAAGAAGCCCCAGGCCCTGGCAGAAGGAAGGGAATGTGTGCCTGGAGCACCCTGCAGGTGGGGACAGGGCAGGTTGTCTGTCATAATGAGAAGCATGTCATCCACATAGCTTGCAAGGCGAGCAATTCCTACTCTCATATGCAAAACCACGCCTAAATCCCAACCCGTGGAAATGCATGCTAACACACCCTTCAGTGAACTGGGTAGCACAGAGGAGAGGTCAATAAATGGGGAAAACAACAGGAATATGGTAGAACGTGCTCATATGTTCATGCAAGAGTCACTTGTTTTGGGATTTGTTTTTTTATTTTCGATAAGAGGTATCTTTTATTTTGGTGCAACAGAGAAACAGGAGAAAGCATATTCAGGCATACAATGAAACGGAACCATTTCAAAAGCACGTGGCTGAGTGGAATGACGTGGAAAAATGGCGCAGCTGTTTTCATACACTCAGTGTGTGTAAGCTGAAGATATGAGCGACTGTGCAGAGCCCTGTGCAGAGTGAGATCCAGTCCAAGCCTTATTTACAGTAGCCTCATTCTTTGTACTTCAGGAGAGAGTGAGCTTTTTTATTTCATGGTCGATTCAGTATGAGTGGAAAGGCTCACCCCAGCATCTCTAAAGATGTAAATCCTGTACTCCTAGAGCTGCATGGTTAATTGGAGGTGTTTGGGGATATAAGGAAGCTGCTTAATTTAAGCAATTGAAATAATTTGATAAGGGTTAAAGCCAGTCACTTCTCACAGCTGAACCCACACCGACAACCTCCATGTAGAACCTTTGTGCAGCTGGAAGATGTGTAAAAGTCCCCTTCAAGAATGAGATGTGATCATGTAAAACAGGGAATAGAAGTGTTTTGTAATGCAAAGTTTGCTGTCATGCCTGCTTTTGTCTAGAAAGCAGATCATCTTAAGGTGTTATTGAGATAAGTGGGATAGACTGAACCAGAGCTATTGCTAAAGGTATATATTTGTATTTCTGGAGTAGCTGCAGATTTGGATGTTAAACCTTATCCATAATGGGTTTGAGTATTCTGCATTGTGCTAGTTTTCCCCCACAAAGGTACTCAGTCTGTTCTGTTGGATAGTCCAACAGACTGTTGGACTGTTCTGTTCTGTTGGTGTAGTGTTTTTCTGTGATTATCCAGTAGAAGTTGGCTCCACTGTCATCCCTGGTTTAATCAGGTTAGAGAAAAACAGTTTTCTGAAGCTGTTGAGAGGATGCAATAACGTTTTGATGCCCGTCATATTTTAAGATTTGCAGTTCCCTTCAATCATGTGTTCATTCATGACTTGTGCATGCAGACACAAAGCAGGTGTGCTGTGCAGTAACAAACCTGTCTCCTTTGAGAAGTTTTGGCACTAGGACTGTACATGATAAAACACATGGGCTTTCTATGAGAGAAAAGTGCAGAACTATGAACAAAACTTGCTCCAGTCATCTCTTAGCAGCATTGATGGTGAAATATGTCGTTTCCCCTGATTGGTATAATGTACCCAAAAAGAATCATCTCTTTTGTCAATAAAGTCTTTCTCCTTTTTCCTTCTTCTTCTCCTTGGTCAATTACCACTGCTTGAAATTTAAGATAATTCCTGATCTCTTGTCTAGACAGTGGGTTTTAATTTTCTGACGTGTAAGGAGTTTACTGGCCCTTCCTCATGCTGTTTTTCCTGCAGTCACAAGCTTTGTTGTACTGGTAAGGGAGGTGCATTGGTTTGCAGCCGAATTCTCTGAGGCTCTGTCTGTGCTGGGTGATGCTGCAGAGGGCATGGGGGTTGTGTCAAATACATCCCCAAACTGGAACAGCCAAGGTGGGGTTATTTCAGGGAAGGCAGTGGCTGTTCCTGCCTCGCAGGCAGGAGAGTCTTTGCACGACCCTCAGTGATGGCACATGTGAGTTGTGATTCCTGAGAGCTAAGGGTTGGTGGTCCCAGATCCATACTGTGACAAAGAGCTCAGCTGTGGGCAGCCTCTCTAGAGAGTAGGAAACCTGCCCTGATGGAGAGGTCCTGGACCCAGCTGCCGCAATAGTCCTCCAGCAATTGCACGTGATGCGGTTTGTGCTTGGACCTCAGTGTTCACTAGCTGCAGATAGAGCTGTCCTCTCCAAATGTGTCCTGTCGTGTCCTGAACACATTTATACTCCCAGCCTCCACTGTATGCTTAAGAATGGGTACTGCCACTTTACCAAGTGTTGGCGATGCCCACGACTTTAGCAGGAGTTTCTCCAGCTGGGATTTCTTTTCTGAAAGCCTCGGCCTCTGAGGTGTGTAGTGCAATGGGCAAGTACAGATTTCAGCAACAGAAAGCTACGATTTCTGCTGCTCAAGGTTGCAAGGAACGATGATTCTTAAGGGTTAATAACTTCCTAGGTATTGTATAGTTAAAATCACATGAATATTTATGTCATACCCATGATTTTGTGGGGAAATGATTTCCAGCCAGAGGGTCTCGGGATAGCAGCCGTGTGAGAGTTCCGAGAGCAGACTTTGATTTACGGCTGCAGTTCACTACACCTCATGCATACCATCAGCAGACTCAAAATTATGGTGTTTTCTAATCTGACTATCTCTGCCCTCTCATTACATCTTCCTGCCATTCTTTTTAGTCTGTCAGCTGTTTCAGTGGGTGTTTGGTGTAGCAGTGAGATGCTTTGCTGTTTGGTTTCCTGGTCTGTTTGCTGGAGAGCTTGGGGTACTCTAGAAATAATAACAGACACAAACTGCTTTACATGAGAAATTAAAGCTGAAATTCAGAAGCCTTGAAACATGAGAATTAAGGCCTTATCTGTGGACTTCATCACCTTCCTTGATATGTTTTATCTATGCCTTTATTAGATATCATTGCCAGACTATCCTGGCTCATTTTTCTGCCTCATCCCAATTCCCTGATGTCATATCAAGCATCCCTATGGGATCAGTCTCTCCCCCCAGGTGTTTGTTCCTGGCTTCTCTCTAGTCCTTGCCCCATTTCTCCTGCTCTGCAGTTCTGTTACTTTCCTCTTTGCTTGATTTGGGCAGTGAGGGACTTGGTGGGAGCCCAGGGGCTAAGATGACTGGGATGGCTTTCTTCCTCTCTCTTCTGGTGCCCAGAGCCACAGTTGTGTCCAGCAGCCAAGAAGAGAATTATAGCAAGGAAAGTCCTGAGCAATCCTCAGAAGAAGCAAGCCCTAGAAGCCCCAAAATGGAGCGAGATCAAGGCAGACAGACTCTGTAGAGGTTTTTCTCCCAAAGGCTAATAAATCTTCAGTTGGATGTATTCAAAGGCTTTTCACTTGGCCAAATTTGAATGTAAAAGGCACATCCCTGTTCCCAGGGTGACACCAAATTTCCAGTCTCCTTTCTAGTAGATGGAGGCGTGAGAGTGGCTCCAAAAAAATAATTGTTAGAATTTTTATATCGACTAAGCACTTTTCTCTAATCTTGTGTTGGAAAACTGCCAGGCCTCCCCCTCTCCCACCCTCCCTGTGATTTCCTAGAAAACTCTGCTGGAGGCAGACACCTGGCAAAGGAGAATTTCAGCCCCAGAGGTTTTAATGTGGCAAAACAGGGGCTCCTGATGGCACGTGGTTAGGGTATCTCTACTGAGTGCTAGCACCCTTCTAGCATCCCAGTGCTACGCTGCACCACATCTCCCACCCGCTTGAACTCAGGGCCTCGTGCTGGAAAATTCATTCCTTGTCACTTTGAACAGGGTGAATGGGAGATGTAAAAGCACTTTGCAGTGTTCAGGGAGCATCAGGCATGAGTGCAAATGGGAAGACCATGGCAAGTGCTCCCTGCCTGTGCTGCAAGGTAACCCCTGCCAGCGTGCGCTGCCTCCCTGCAAATGCCATACAACGTTTTTCACTCTCTGCTGGAAGAAAAAGCTGCCCTAAGAAAAGCAGAATGAGGGCTGATGTTTTGAAAGGTGTCCAAGAGTAACAAAACTCAACTCTCCAGGGCTGAGTTTTGCCTCTTGTGTTTCTCAACTAGGGTGGTTCAATGTGTTACAGACCTATCAGAAATTTTGCTACAAATGCACAAATATTAATCTACAGCCATTTCCTTTGCTTTCTTAAACATGAATGAGGATTTTTGTCTCTTTCTCCCTCCATAAATTGTTCATGGTCAGAGGGGGCATGTTCCGTGTCAAAGTCTTGACCGCCAGGATCAAACAAAAAACCCTTGTGAACTCAGAAGTGGAGACAAATAAATGACTATTACTTTTTTTTTTTCATTTTGCCTGGAGTTAAACCTTTTCTCTGTCAACAATATTGACTTTGTTCACTTGGAAGGAAACAGAGGGAGAGAGAGAGAGAGAGAGAGAGGGAGATTTCTCTAGATGCTGCACAGAAAAAAAAACATTTTGGAAGGAGGAATGAAAAAAGACAGAGGTTACAGGAAATGGTAGACATTTTTTGTTGAATTAAACCATTAGGAGTGACCCAAAAACCAACGGGAAAGAAAGGAAACAACTGGATACATTTAGGTCACAAGAACCAGCCAAACGGGGAGCTGAAACCAATTATCATAAATGAATGTTTCTCTTTTATTCATGACCACCGTGTATGCTCCCATGATGCTCTTTGTCTTATTATAAAAACAGATGAAACTATTTCGTTTTGTTCTTATACTTATTAGCTAATGCAACTTTTGGGCAATTTATCAAACACTAACACATGTTGTGATTAATAAGCTCAGAGAATTAATCACAGCTAAAGCCCCTTAAAAAACAGAGGATGTCGGGTCCCTCTTAAATATATGTTTGTGCAAGATTATGTAACTTAAGCAGTGACATCTAGTTTTGATGCATATTCATGCATTTTACACGCGGAAAGATCCCTGAAACCATATGTTCAGGCAAGCTATAATTACAGTAACTTCCATTTCTATGGGACTTTGCCCTGCAGCATGGGCAGAGCAAGCCCTGCTTGCCCTGGACATGGGTGCTGGGGGTGGTGCACAGAGCCCACCCCCTCGCTGCCATCGGGAGAGGGGAGCAGCATTTGGGGTTTGGACTGTCGCCGCTGGGCTTCAAAGGGGAGATGTCGCAGTTGCTGTGGACCACAGAAAAAAACCCGTCTGCTCCTTTTTTTGATTCTTTCCCAGAAGTCTTTCTGCCCCCTTGAATCCAGATACCATTGAGGGGGGAGGAAAATGCCACTAAACCTGGCCATAGCAGCTCTCACTGCATCTTCCTCCCTCCCACTAACCCAGCGCAGCCTCTAATGAGCCATAACTGGCTCTTAAGTGCCCCTAACCACTTCACTGAGGTTAGAATAAATTTCTAAATGGGGAAGAGGAAAGGCAGAGGCAGCCAGCATATCCTGCAGCCTCACTGAGGTGCGGAGAAGCCGGTTCTGTGCCGTGAGACGCAGCTCCAGGGCCAGGAGAGCCTCCACGGGGGCAGCAAACAGCTGGAGCTTTGTTTTAGGGTGGTCTTCTTGATATGGAGACAACCACCAGACGTGGAGGGGACCAGGGGGAATACTTTTCCCTGGAGCATTTGGTGTTGTGGAAGCAGATGTTGTGGGAGTTTGGGTGTCCTTTTCCATAGGCAGATCTGAGTGTCTGCAGTGAGCAGGAGTGTGGGGAAGTGGTCACTTGGGCACTGGCAGAGGCTGAATTGCTTATGAATATCTCTCAACAGAAGCATTGAAAAGGCTTGCTTGCGGTCTGGCTGAAGGACACTGTCGAAAGAGTGACATGAAGCTTTTGAGGATATTTGTTCTTCACTGAAATATAAACGCATATACATATTTTTGACTCTGCACCCCGGCTCCAGGCAAGACCAATCTTGACATCCTTGAACATCACAATGGATGGGAAGTCTATTGTTTGGTTGCTGTAGAAATGAAGAAGTGCAACCTCGTTTCTAAGCTCCAAAGTACAGTAACGCAGCTCCCTGAGGCTCCCCGTTAGCAGCCTGTTCTGCTCAGCGAGGTACTTGCTGTGTCAACATCCAGTTGACTTCAGCAGGAACAAAGTATTTGTTTAGGTGCATTTATTGACTAGAGAGGGACTTATGCATGTGTTTAAATGCTTCCTAGAACTAAGGCATAAATGCTTGATTCTCATAGCCCGGCAAAATAATGGGGCTGGTCTTCAGTCAAGCATAAATTCTAGACTGTGCTACAGGAGTAGCTGGGTCTATTCTATGACCAGATTTTCATAATGATCCTAAAATATCTGTATCTCTCCATAGACTGCAATGAGATTTAGATCTCAGTCTTTAAAAAAAAAGTAAAGAGAGGAAAGGAAAGTGAAGTTGTTATCCTCTGTGGTCAAGGCATCTGAATAAACTCTTTCTTACTTATTAATGGCTGTGAAATGGAATTTACGCAAGTTTATGCAGCTAATTTGTCAAGCATTCAGCAAAATATGCAAAAGGATGCTGCCAGGCCTGCTTGTGTGGAAATACTCTGGCATTTAAGAAGAAAGAAACATCCCTAGACAACACCTGCTGGCATTTTCCACAAGAACAAGATCTTTTTCTGTTCCTCTCGTGTGTCAGCAAATTAATTTTTTTTTCTCCCAACTTAATCCCAGTGAAGTGTATTTATTTTTTTTTTCTAAAATAGACGCATGCCACCAAAACGTTTTTGGTGTGTGTTAACAACATGTTGGCCCTATGGGCTACATTTCTTCTGGGGAAGATAGATGACCTTCTTTTACTTCGAGTTTCCAACCGAGATCGCCAGCAAAAGAAAATTAAAAAGCAGGCTTTTCGTTTTCGTCTTTCGGCAACCCTGATGTGGTTGCCGAGGCATTGCTTAGAAACACAAACATTACAGCACATATGGAAGTCTACTGTCGAGTGGAACCGAGTCCTAAAGCAACATGTTAAGTCGGAAAAATTTATGTTCATGCTAAAGCGGCAGTGTGGTAATCGGTTTCAATGGAAGTAAAAGGAATGCATCAGGGATGAAAATGGCTCGCTCCCTTGGATGCAAGTGCAGGAATTCAGACCCATGGTCTGGGATGATTGCGTGAAGAGGAAGTTGCTTTTGTTAGTCAGGGCAAATCAGGCTTTGGCGACTGTACTTCTCTCTGTGCATGCACATCTGTCTGGATAGGAGCAGCTTTATTTTGGACAATTGTTTAGGATTAAAAGACCTTTAGGTCCATTAAGTCGCATATGCCCATTTATATACACTCAAAATACCCATTTTTTCCCTTTATTTGGATGTAAATGAGGTAGTTTCAGGCTTGCCGAGGGCGATGGAGGCACAGGTCCAAATTCTTGCTTTGCCAAGACAAGCCATTCAGCTCTTTCCAGGGGCCTTATCAGGGTTGCTTCTTTAGGTATCCTTGTATTAGGGAAAAGAGAGATAGATATGTCCAGGCAGAGATTTGTCATTACTCTTTAGGATGGTCTGAATAATCTCACGTTGGTGCCTTCTTCAGTTGATTCAAGAGAGCCTGGAAAACTTGCTTAGACAAGATGCGATACCTTAAAGCAAATAAATCACATTAAATGCTTTCTCTCTGGAACCAATGGTTTGCACTCCTGTCCACAAAAAGCTCTTGGCATCTTGATTGCATGTCTGATTCAATACCTAAATATCTTCAAAAAGCCCAAATACCCCTAGTTTCTCATAATTACGTGCCTCAGTTTCTTGCTTGTGAACGTGAACCTCCTTAACTAATGAGAAGAGCGTGATGCTAAATAATGATGTCTGTGAATTTTTCAGATATTGGGAGGATTCATGGTTTAAAAATATTTCAGAGACAGAACTTCTAATACTATCAGGAAAAAAAAAAGGAGGACAATGTTTATTGCTGCTTGAGTTGTGTACTTGCAGTCTCAGCATTTTCTAGTCAGTGGGCTAAAGCATTTTTGCAGATATAATTGCCTTGAAAATTAGTGTTTGCCTTTCTCCATGCCCAGAGACACTGCCTGCCTGAGGAGTCGTGTTTTGGAGTCCAGAGGTGGATCAAGCGTGGTGGTGGTGGTCAAACATGGTTTTGAGAGTGAAAGGTGTTGGGAAAAGGCACCTGCCCTGCCCTTCACCTGGTCCCATCCTTGAAGAGCCATCACCACCACTGCAGTAGCATGGGCAGGATAAAGTGCCAAGCTCCAGCTGCTTCTTTTCCCCGTGGATATCATACCCCTGGCCTCAGCAGAGCTGAAAGCTTGTGGTACCTGGGTTAGACATGCAGGTAGCCCAGGACTGGGCTAAGCCCAACTCAGAAGAGCTGCTGGGGCAAAGGTGCCGAGTTTCTTGAGGGAGAGAAGGAGGGTTTGAGGACCTAGCACACAAATCCTTTGTATCCCAGTTTTATCAGCTTGCCTGCTGAGGGAATAGCTTGCTTTTTAAGTTGCTTATTGTTTCAGGCCTACAGCTAATCCTCTAAGAAAGTAATTTCTGTTGCTCATGGCTAATACCCCATCCTGCATTGAGAGTTATATCAGAGCAGAATTGCTGCTTAGTCAGTGGCTGCTTTTCAGCCAAAGAAACATCATGGGTTCTGGATTATTGTGATTTTTTACTTTTTTTCTCTCTCTCTTTTTTTTTTTTTTTTTTTTTTTTTTTTAATCCAGATGAGTATTTAGATGTCATTTTTGATGTTCAATTCCTTGATTTTGCCCAGTTGAAAAAGCCACCTATTTATTTGAAAAATATTTTTGGAAGCCTGAAGATAACCACGTCGCTCCCATGGTTAAAATGTTTTATATAAAACTTGTTATTACCATAGATCAATGGGATATGTACAGAACACGTTACAATGGGGCCTGTGTTAAGGATTTGTCAAGATTTCCATTATAAACCACTATTTTCGAGGGTTTATAACTCAGTCATAAAAATTCATTCCAAGCTAAAACTTGGCAAACAAAATGTCAACCCAGGAGAGATTTTCTTTTACCAGATTTACTTTAATGCTTTAAACTGATTTGTCTATTTTAAAATTATACGAGTGCCCTGTTTTATAGACTTTCTGCCTATACAGGGTGCGTGTGTGCTAATATAACACACATACCAAGGAAAAACAACGTTAAAAGCACATTAGCACAGCAAATCAGAGCTCCAAGAAACCCACAAGGTTAAAAATGAGGTTGGATTTGCAGTTTGTGGAATCTTAAGCATTGAGATGCCAACTTTGAGCTAAATCTTCAACTGGTGGATTCAGCTGGTCGGGGCTGATTTACACCAGCTGAGCTGCTGTCTTGTCGTGGTGCCACCCAACGTGTGACACCTCCAGGCATCTGAAAAAGCTGCTGTTGAAAATTGGAAATCTTGACACTTAAGGTGAGGGGTGGCTAGAGAGGATCGAGGACCTTCTCAGGGCAGCTGGTGTGACAGGGAGCAGATGTTCAGCTGATCTCCCATCCAGTGATCCTGGATCCTGGCTGCTCTCGATGGTCACAGGGAAGAGGTGGGTGTGAAAATGAGGTGCCAGGACTGGAGGATTAAATAAGCATAGCTCTCAGTCTCTTCCACGTGGTTAAGGAGCCAGAATCCGGCATTACGGTGTAGTAGGTAGCCTGAGCTATTCATCACTCTTAAACACAAATGTCATTGTCAACACCTACATTTGTCCTAGGTGCCGTGGTACCTGCTCCAAGTATTCCTTTCCCAGTGCTCTGCCTTTGGCTGTGCTGGATGAAGCGTGGCTCATCCCACTCACAGCCCAAAGCCCTGCCTTGCAGCAGGGCCTGCTGCAGAGGAGGACATGCAGCTGGGCTTGCAAACACCCAGCCTGAGCCCCTGAGTTTGGACAGGGAGCAGAGAAGCATAAAAGCCTCCAGGAGATGTTGGAGGGGAGTTCTAAGGCCTGAAGGAGCTGGTTTCTGTCCTTTGACCACAGCAGGGGTCTCAGGTAACCCTGCTCCCAGCCTGTGAGCCTCAGCTGGCTGCCCAAAACCTTGAGGTGAATCCAAGCCTTGAGTCTCTGCAGGACTGAGCTTTAGACACAGAGGGTCAGACCAGCTTTTCTCTCTCTGGACGGAGATGTACAAGACTTGAGTCTGGCATCCTTCCCTGGTGCACTGGCTCCCTTTCCCCTGAAATCTTGGGCTGTGAACTCTTTTTTCCTGATGAGACTGGGGTGTTTGTCATCTCCAAGTATCACTAGGCTGTGTTACACTCTGTTCCAGCAACCCCCTCCTGGGATCTTTTGTGGAGCTCGGTGTTGAGTCCCGCTTGCTCGTGGGTTTTGTTAATTGAGGGCAGAAGTAGGTTCCCCTCTCTGCCATAAATCCAGCGCTCAAACACACGCACTTGTGAGATATTTAGAAAAGCTCTACTCTGTGTATCTTAAATGTGTATGGGGGGGTGGGGAGTAAAGAAAAGCAATAAAGAGCCTACATTATACCACATGTGTGAGCAAAGGGCTGTGGTTAACTCCCTTCAGATAGATTTCAACCAGGGCCCCTTTGTAACAGCCCCCAGAAGACTACTGAAAAGTCCGCATCTATAGTTTTAAATAGGTTAATTTAAAAAATAAATTGTATTAGAGACTTTTCCTCCCCCCACCTTTGCAAACCAAATACACGAGTGGCACAAATAAGGAGAAATGCAGCTGGCTGTGGCTTGCACAGGGTAGCCAGCTTCTCCTGACACACTGGAGACATTGGCATTGGAGCAGGAGGAAAGAGCACCGTGAGTGCCTCTACCTGGCAGTCCTTCTGTGCTGGGAGAAATGCATGGAAATTTAGTGGTCAATGTTCTGGAGAGGGATGATGTTGAATAGGTTGGTGAGCATTTCTTGATGCATATGGGATAAAGAAAGCCTAAAGAAAGCTACCTAAATAAAGGAGAGGGAAGTACTACAACCCCTGTATCCTTTTTCCACCCTGCCCGGCCTCCCCTTCCCTTTGCTTAGAAGTGGTGACAAGCTATTGCTTTTCCTACCGCTTATATTGCTGCTGATTATGGGGTCCTCTGCTTGTCCTGACGTGCCTGTGCTGCCCTCAGCCCCACCTATCCCCACGGTGTGCCCACAGCCAGCTGTGACACAGTGACACACGGTGACACACAGCTCTGCGACATGTCCCGTGCTGGCTGAGCACACAGGAGATTAAGGGGCATGAATAAGAATCAGGTTGAGAATGAAGTGAGTTGACAACTGGGCTTTGATTTTCCAAAGTGCTTTTTGGATGAAAAAAATGCTTCTCTCTTTGTTTTTCTTTTTTTCTGGATGTTGTTTGGCACAAAGGATGACATTATTTGCATTGGCACCTTTTCCAGATCGGCTCCCAGAACACTTCCAATCTAGGATTGCTGATTTTTCACTTGTCAAGAAAACAAAACAAACCAGAGTAGAAATGATGGGTTTGGCTTTCGCTTTGTGTGTTGTGAAAAACAAATAAACAAAACAAATATTTTTCCAAGTTTTTAATGGAAAATCAAATTCCCATGCTTACCAGAGTTGCTAATTAAGCAAGCCAGAAGGAGTACACTACACCCAAGGACATGCAGCATTTCCTCATAGCTGGTTAAACTGTTTATGAGTATAAGAAACATACCTCAAACATGTCTTTGCATCATTTTATTCATCACTGATGCTAAAAATTAAACTATTGGATCAGTGAAAGTGAGATCTCACTTTTCAGCTGAACTCTAAGTCAGAAATAAAACAGCCTCTCAGAGAACAATATAGCCGCAGAGGAGGGAGCCAGGTCACCTTTTGGTGAATTTAAATGAGTTCTTAATGAAAAGGGGAATAAATTTTTCACACATTCCTCTGCATTAAAGAGGGGTCAGAGTCTAGCATCAAGGTGAGCCTAAACTCAGGAAAGACACAAAGGGAATTCCTGAGCTGCCGACAGAAATGTCTCTCCAGTCTGCCAGGAGCCAAAATGCTACTGCTGGAAAAACAGCAGGCAGGGTGGAAATCTGGGTCCAATGAAGGAGCAGCAAGGGAAGCTGTGGAGTGGGGTCGCAGAGGGGGGAAGATAAACAGCATCCCCCCACCACACAGGTCAAACTTATTACAGAGATGAAGCTGGTGGTGGGTGTGAATAGGTTCAGCCAGATGGCAGGGACCAGCAATTCTGCCCCCCATTAATGAAACTTTGCAGCATCCAGTCCTTATGGTAAAGATGTGAGGCATTTGAACACTGGCTGTCAGGATTTATTAAAAATGTGTGACCTCAGGCAAGTTACCAAGTTCTCCGTATCTCAGTTTTGCTCTCTGTAAAATGGGCTGTTCCTCCAAGGGAATTACTGTAAGGATTAGCAATGGAGGTGGGCAGGGCAGCTTTTTTTTTTCCTGAGAGTTAATTTATATGTTTCTGTCTGATGGAAACCTTAAATACCAATGCACTGGACTTTTTTTTAATATATGGGTCATCTCTAAAGCAGTAATCCTGAGCTCTCTTTTGTATAGTGCTTTCTTGCTCTGTGGTGTTCCTCAAAGATGCTGCCAGTCAGATTTAAGAATGATCTTGCAAAAATGGATTTCACTCCTGTGACTGCCACTTTACTCAGGTGGGAGGACCACAGCCTCTTCCTAGAGCACACATACAGGGATCTGCAGGGCTGTGGTGGGATTTCTGACACCACTCCAGTCCCACCTGCAGTGCCCAGATTCCCTTCTGTGGGAGTGGTGCCTTTGCTGGGTGTTCCTGGTGTCTCTCTGCTCCTCTCCATGAGTGAAGGACTGAATTGCAGTTCCATGGGTAGCCAGGAGCTGAAGCACTGCTGTCAGGAGCCCTGTGCAGACCTGGGCTGGATTGTGGCATGATGATGGCCCTTCTCAGCTGGACCTGTGGTAGCTCCCACCCCACAGTGGGAAGCTTAGCCCCACTATACGGGGACAAGGGGTGACAGAGCTGTGGGCACAGTGGGATGGGCAGCCAGCCCTCCTGGGCCTCCAGCAGGGAGTGGTGGTGGGCGCTGAGTAGGGAAACATATCCAGGAATAGGGCCTGGCTTTGTTTTGAGTCTCGTTCCTAAATTAGACACGTAATTACTCGAGTCTTTCCAGCATTAATAAAGGACAGGCATCTCCAGAGGGCAATTCAGACCTGAGCTGTGGGAAGCCCTCCTCGATAGGGAAAGGGGCCCAGTTAGGTTCCTAATTTAGGCTTCTTGGTTGAGAACTTCACATTTGGTGCAAAGACTCTCAGTCTTTGGGGATAAGTCTTTGGGATAAGCGTAAGAAAATACGTTAAATCCTTCAAATATCCCCTATTGCTGATAGTGCCCAGGAGTGTTATCTCCTCTGGGAGTGGCAACCATCCTCTTTCCCTGCATCTTCTGGGGGGAAATCAGGGGTCCACTGGAGGTGGACGGTGCTGAGCTGCCTTCCTTGTCTGAGTACCCGGTTCTTTTTCTATTATAACTTTATTTAAAAGGAGGGGCAGGGAGCAATGGGGAGACAAGGAAAATATTTGTGTAAGAAAACTTCACTTTAAAAGACAGCTTAAAACTGGGATTAATAAGTCTGCTTTTATAGAAGCATTTCTACATGTTGTAAAACATTTTTAAAAACATTGTAAAAACTACAGAGTTTCACGTTAAATATGGCTGATTTTCTTTATAGAGCTGACCTGCTTCCCAGAGGTGATGTATACACACCATATGACACAGGGGTTGCTAGGGTAGGCAGTGTTTTTACATTGATTATTGTAGTAAATAATAATGTAAAACTGTGTATAAATAGGGAGTTCAATCCAGAGCTACCCCTGGGGTCTGCAGTTCTTTACACATGGCCCATTTTTCATCACTTCTGTGATTATTTTATTTTATGTTTTTGGAGGAAGAAGGAAAAGGGGGAGGGAATGTGCTGGGTTATTTTTTTTCCTCTCTCTCTCTTTTTTTTTTTTCTCAAAAGAATATCTCCTTTTGGGTCAGCTGTTGAGCAGATGCCAAAAATACTGGTCCAACGCTATGGGGAATTTGTTCCCTTGGCAATGCAGGAGTTCCAAAGTAAAACAACAAGGAGCTGAGGTGGTCAAAGAGGAGTGGGCAGATGAAGTGCATGCTGTAGTTTAGAGACTGGGGAAGACATGAGAATATTATCCAGATATCCCACAGAAGCAGCAGCCAAGCGAATAATCTCTGCTCCCTGCCTCGTTAAAATATGAAGTGTTGGGTTTAGACTGCAAAAAGGAGGCTTCATATCCCTTGGAAAAACCTTATAACTGGATGGATGGAGAAGGGCTGGGAGGTGGTGGATAGGTGTCTGTCTGTCTGCTCAGGGATGAGCCTCACTGCTGGGATATACCCATTGCCATGAGCAGCTCTGGGCAGACAGATTTCAGCTCCCCTTTGACGGAGACACAATTAATCACCCCTTAAATACATGCTTTGATGACATTGCCCCTTAGACAGGGCTTGTCCCAGCTGGAAGAGAGTGAAGGGGAAACGAGGACCTTCCTGGCTGGTCTAATAGCCCTGGTGTCCCTGGTGAAATTATTGGCCACCACTTAACGCAATTTGTTTCATTTTGTAATTATTCTTCAGGGGGATTTTATAAGCTCCTGTAATAAGTCACTTCTGCTGGGATCCGGAGAGGAAGTGACCTGCACTAGAAGCAGAGGCATTAGCCCAGCCTCCCCTCCACACTGCCTTGGGATCCCAACACAGTGCTTTCTATAGTCCTGCGTGTGTCCATATGGAAGCCTGCGTAGGTGTGCGAGTGTATGGATACATGTATGGTTCTGTATATGACTTTTTATATAGAGATACGTGTGTGCTACATATGAAAGCAGGGGTCCTCAGGTTTTAGGGGCTGAGAAGCACAAAAACCAGCTGAGCTCTCTGATGTTTCTGCTACAGAGAGGTGTGCCAGTAGAAACCAGTTGTCTGCTGGTTTTCCTTGGCCGGGATTGGAGGTGCTTAAGCACAGGTGCTCATGCTCCCAAATCCGTGGTCATGGCTGAGCTCCTGCTCTCCAGTCTATGTTTTCCCTTCAAGGTGTGCTGTGAGCTGGCTTTCCCAGGGGGAAGCTTTCAGGTTCTGGCGGTGGAGCTGGGCAGTACTTCAGCCAGCTGCTCTCCTGGGCTTTTCCTACGTGGACAGAAATGTCAGGCCCGGGCAGTTTCCCACGGATGTAAGGCAGGCACAGGCCACAAACAACGCGCCATTTCCACGTGAGCAAGAGCCCCACGTGTGCACACTCACCATAAACGTGTCACCCTGTCCCATCCACACACGAGTGCTCGTATAACCACACACGCAGAGACACACACACACTCCTCTTCCAGATTCCAGCGGGGCTGCTAGTTTTAACTACCTAAATTAAAACCAGATTCCATCCTCCAGTGGGGAGCTGCCAGGAACTTGTCTTTTCCCCCTCCCTGACTTTTCTCTCCCAAATGCATTGGGGAAAAAATACATGCAGTTCTCCAAAGGGGCAAATGGCTTCTCAGCATGCAGAGAGGTTGAGGGTGGAGGCAGGGGGACACAGGGAGGAGGAAAAGGGAATGCACAGAATTACTTTCTAGTGGTGGAAGAATAAACAGCTTAAGTTAATAAAGTTGAGGCCGAGGAGAACTATTTGGAGAGTGTGGAGGAAGTCAGGGATTAGTGAGAAAATAGGAGTGCAGCAGCAGGAAATAGTGTGGCAGCACAGTGGACCTGAAAGGAGTGCGGAGGATGGAGGGATGGAGAGACTTGGCCAGCACGGCAGGGATGAGAGTGGGAAATTGAAGGACTGGCAGCTCTAAGTCACAGCACTGCTGAAGACACGTCACCTTGTGTTCATCAAAATCTGCCTTGGGAGCCAAAAATCTCTACTGAAAATGATGCAACCTATTTTTAGGAGTGGGTTTACTGATGGAGATGCCTTCTTTGTTGTGAGGCAGAAATTAAAAGGAAAAAAAATAAGAGGAGAAAGGGGAGCTCTGGGGTGAGAGGCCGATGTCAGCCCTATGGGAGGACACCAAGGCTCCCAGTCCTGCAGTCCCTGCCTGTCCCAAGCCCCCTCTGACAGTGCTGCTGTCCCAGCATGGGCAGCCCCTTTGAGTGACAGCCCCGTGCGCCAGGCGCGTTGCTGACTCGATGACTTTTTGCAACTGTGGGAGAAGCTTAGCAGATAAGCACACAACAGTTTTTATTATTCCAAGAGGCAGAAGACTCGCCTTAGTGAGCGGTAACAAATACGGACATTCACGACCAGGATTAGAACAAACTGCACTGGTGGGCAAGGGCCAAAGGCAGCACGGAGCTGCAGTGTAACCCAAAACCTCCACAGCTGTTTTCATTTTCCTCCCTTCAACACAGTCCCTGTGTGGTACTTCAGGGAGAATTATGAAAGTGGCGTGTAATTCAGAGAAGTAATGTCTTTCTTTTTTTTTTCCTCTCCCTTCTCTCTTGCTCTCTTTTTCTTGGAGTAATGAAAATTGCTGTGGTAGATCGTTTCGGATTCAAGGGAAGTATCGGACTCTATTTTCTGCAGCATCTCACTCATCCCTCAGCAGTCAAAAGCATAAATTTAATTTAAAAAAAAAAGAAGTAAAAAGAAAGAGGTGAACAGCTTAGAAATGCTGGACATTGTGCAAATGAATGCAGTGACTTCAGGGACCTTGGTGGCCCGAGAGAGGTTTGCTGCTTTCATTCCAATACAAAGCCTGATCTGTACAAATCACCACTCCGGAGAAGGGGATTCTACTGCCATGAAGCCCCACTGGCTCCCGCTGGCATTTTGATGGGAATTGTTTAAAAAGCATGAGGCCGCATCCTCTGCTGTGTCCCGGTGGTTCACACCAGCCTGGAGGATGCTCTACGTCTAAGAAAAATGATTTGTCTTCTTTCTGGAAGACAAATCCTCACCTGATCTAATGCTCTTGGCTCTGCCGGGCTTAGGCCTGCAGAAAATTTAGGCTTCTTGTTTTTAAACAGAAATGATCACATTGTGGTTCCTCTGTCCTGTTGCTGGCACAGTTTTCCAAGAGGTTCTGCATTTTCTCATTAAAATCTCTAATTCTTGCATGTACAAAAAATAGGAAAAAATTTCTCCTTTTGGTCAACTAAAATATTTTGTTTAAAGCATTTTGAGGCCTTTCCTTTCAATTCGGAAGCTTAAAAAAAGAGACAATTTAAACATGTTTAAGTCAGAAAAATTAAATATCTTATTTGTCTAAATATTTTAATCCAGCTTTATCAAAGATCTTATATTAAAAAATACTGAAATTTTTTCATCTTCCCTTGATGTTATTCTTTAAAAAAAACCAAAACCAGCAAACCAAACTAATATAGTAGCATTAAAAAAACCCCAAAAACCCAAACAAACCAACAAACCAAACTCCCCAAAGCCCTCAGTTCCACTCCAGGAAATACTTCACCTCTAGTGAATATTAGGAAGAAGTGCTGAAAAGTTATATTTCTCGCCTGAAATTGTTGGGATTGTTCAAAAACCTTAGATAGCTGTTGCATCTTGTTATCAAATTCTGTTGGTCTTTCCTTTAATGGGTTTCACATGATTTTTATTCAACAAGAAAATAACTCAGAGAGCAACTGGAAACACTTAACGTGTGTACCCTGACACATCTGCACATACCATAATAGACACATGAATTTAATGCTCAGTTGATTCAATGCAGGGAGTGGAATTTAGTGTCAAGTCAATTAAAATATCCTGTTCCCACCCCCGTCTTTCCCCCCCACCCCGAAGTATTTATCAGGGTAGCTGCATGGGAGGTATGTGGTGTGGAAGTTGTGGGAGTGCTCGGCGCGCTGTGCCCGTGACGCGGTGTTTGTGCAGCGCAGCAGTGAACGTCCTCGCTCTGCTGCGGTAACCCCCGCTAAAGCCACCACAGCCGCGCTGATGCAGAGCTCTGCTGCGCCACGGAGAAGAGGGGCAGGGATGGGGAAAGGATGTCCCCATGCAGTGGTCCCCACCCTGTCCTGGCTGGGCAATGAAGCAGTGAAGCAGACACAAACCCCATCTTGCTGCCCTGTGCGAGTCTGGAAGGCTACTGGAGCTAAACAAGCGTTATAAAACAAACTGTTATGAGCAGCAGATAAATACAGTGTGAAAAAGATTAATGGTTAGGCAGCTGGGGTTTAGAAATACGCTGCTTTCCATCTTGACACGAGTTGTTTTGGTTTCCCTAGAAGCTTATCCATAGGTCTGTTGCGTCCTGTCTGGAGTTTCATACCCGCAATCCAAAGAGTTCAGGATGAGGGCTGTGTGTACCGTGCTGTCGATGGAGTGTGGGGCACTGTCGTGGCGCTGGGAGGCACTGAGCAGTGTGGGGAATGTGCAGAATACACAAATCCTTTATTTGCCAGCGATAATGCCAGAGATGCTACAAAAGCAACATCATCTCTGCAGTGATTTGAAAATCAGTTTTGGTTTCAGTTTGGAAGATCGGCAGAGCTGGATTCCTGGGCTGCTGCAACGTCCCGTTTAAGTCAATGGGTTTTCCTCCATTGATGTATGTGAATTTTGGGTACCGAAATTTATTATTGACATCTGCACCTTGTGCATCAGAAAAAGCATGGGGCAAAGACGAAGTATGTCTAAAGACAAATGTATTTGGATGCACATGTAATTTTTTTAACCAAGGGGATAAACAATTGTCCTGTTTTCTATTGTTTTAGTATTTCTTCCAGTGTAGACAACCTTTGCAAAACAAAGCTGTCTTTGTAAAACTAAGTCCTTCAGCATGTGAATACTTACACATGTCCTTCACTATTTAACTGGAGGCAGAAGGAGCTTAAACCTTGGAGATAAAGCTTGTATGTGAGTCTTTGTAGAACTGGAAGTGATCCTGCACTGTGCCAGTGCAGTGATCCCAGCACACCGAACCGTGTCTGGTTCACGTTTGGGGCCAGCCCTGATGTATAATTCATACACAACATTTTATTAACTGGCAAATTTCCCCCTGAACCCGCCCCCGCAAATTCTCCAGACTGTAAGGAAGGAATTTGTTGTGCGGTGGCCTCTTCCCCCTCTCCTTGCCCATTTTTTTATGACTGAGGAAACCCTTTTATTGTATGAGAAATAAAAGCTTGATGTGGTCTGCCATTTTTTAATTTACCGTGGTATTAAATACAAAATGTATCCGCTTACAGAAGGTGGTTCATGGCTTGTGGTCTGGGGTTGATCCAGTGCTTGTTGTGACTGGTTGTAGGGGGACAGGGAGAAGGTAAAAGCTTCTCCAAGGTCTGAGCAGAAATCAGTGGGGTGAAGGCAAGAGAGCCTCATCCCTTCTTGCAGAGTTTATCACCCCTGTAATTTTTCTTGTGTTGTGCAGTGGCTGCCTCGCAGTGCTGCAGGATTAATGTCATTCCCCTGGGCTGAGGGTAACAAAGTGACCCTGAGTACCAGCAAGAAGTGAAACCCTGCTTTTCCAGTGGAATAAAGTGCAAAACGTCAGATCAGCTGCAGCGGTGGGTGGTAAGAAGATGCTGTGGGTGACTGCACAGAGATAGCACAACCAGCCTCTTGTAAATAATGAATCTGTGGTTCCTCAGAGGGAGGAAGGCTATGGGAGCAGCCGGGGTGCTCATATGGGGGTTGGGAAGGCATAGGCTCCTTTTGAGGCAGTTCTGTTGTGCCTCCTCGTCTGGGTTTCGCATTTGCTAAGCGCCGTGGGCTTGTGGTACAGTACTAACAAAAATCGGATGAAGAGGTCTGGACAGCCTGGGTGCTGATGGCTCTGTCTCCATAAAGTGCTATAAATAATATCTGGGGCTTTGAATACAAGGATCTCTGACTCCAGAAGGCAGAATAAAAGACATGAAAGCATCTGAAATACAAAATATTAGGGCTTTTGCTTTTGAATGGTCTTCCTTTATAGCGCTCCATTGTCATGAAACCCCTTTCTGACCATGGTTAGACAATGTTAAGAGATGGCGAAACTGCCTTTTCTGGGAAAGGAAAGTTTTAATGAAGACAGATTGGGGCTCTTTCTGCTACTGTTATTGCTGGATTCCAATTTTCTTTCTGGAAGGAGAAAGCAAAACCCAGTCCCAAAGAAAAGCACATAGGAAAAGGAAAGAGAAAAGAAGAGCAATGCCAGAAAACAACTTCTGAAGCTGAGTCATGGTGAGGTCTCCATGTGGGAGAGGGGCAGCTCCCTGCCTTGGCTGTGCCAGGCAAGCTCCACCATGGGCGAGCTACTCAAAGGCATTGCTTTTTGTTGCCTTTTTGGTTGCAGGCTCACAGAAATACAGCTAAATAAATAAATAGAATAGTAATGTAATCTTGGCTGACTGGATCAGATTTATGTATATATATTTTAATATATAGCAGGCTAGAGAGAGAGAGAGAAGGATTAAATTGTAGAAGGAACAGAACACATGGGAGATCAGGAATGGGAATCAGGGCAGCACATGGCATGTGCCCAGAGCTGACAGAGCAGGAAATATCATCTGGTCCTTTCCAGGGTGGATCTGGTCAGCTCTCAGGATGCAGGTGCTGAAACAGTGGGATCTCAGGAGAAGACTTCAGGAAGCTATAGCACTTACTCAGGATAGACTGGGGTGTTGTCTTCAAATCGCTCTGGAGTGATGGGTTTTGCAAAGGGAAGAATAAACAAATCAGATTCTTTACATTTTTCATCATGTTATCCTGATTACATTTATTTTTATCCAGCTCTGAAAATGGTTATTTCTTACAGGATTAGAGACTCACACTCTGAAGCTTACATTGACATAATTACTCTGTGTAACTAAAGTCCTGATTTTCATTAAGTTCTTATGTATGGACAACCTTCAAAACAGATATTCTGGCAAATCTATTTATAATTAAGTATCAAAAGAAAGAACTCAAGTGTCTTGTCTGGTTGATAGAATGTGTTTAGCACTAAACCATTGCTTCGTTAGTTAAAAATGTGTTTCAGGCAGCACAGACAGTCTCTACTCTCTGCCCAGTGAAAGTGCTCCAGAACTTTCACCAAGACATTGAGATAAGTAGTGAGTGCTCAGGTCATCTTCTCTTTGCTGAAACACTTTGAAGCAACAATCAGGTAAAGAAGATCAAGAGTTGATGGGAAATAATTAGAAGCTGTTAAGCTGGCTGTTACCTGCGCCCATGGATGCTGTGCTGTTCGTGTCATCTCACTTTGGAAGGTTAGACTCACCAAAATAATTGCAAGCCAATCTCAGGGTCAATTATTGTTGTAACAAAATATCAGGCTTGTAATTTTCTTCATGAAGGGAAAGCTGAAAACACCATTTTGACTTTTTGCTGGTAACAGCATTTAATGGCACACAGGCAGTTTTTGAGGCAGTTTCCCCCTCCCCCTCCAGTCTTTCTCCATTCAGTTTCACAGACCATGAGGTCTCCAGGACTTATCCTCAGTTGGTTGAGGTTCATGGCAGGAGCCAGCCCAAACCCATAAATGTTCTGGTCATGGACATAAGTGCGTCCCTTGCTCACTTAGGGTGAGACGGTCCAAATGCTCACCTAGATGAAGGTTTAAATGCCTATAATCCATGTTCTCTGTTCGTGCTGCTGGAGTTTAGCCCACCTATGCCTTGGGATTCCTCATGTGGGAGGAGGTGCTGGTGCTGTCAGTGCCCACCAGCTGATGGAGCAGCCCGTCCCAGGCTGTGACATGGGATCAGATCTCTCTGTGTTCAGCAGTGGCTGCTGGAGGCTGGGCTGAGACAGAGGGTTTGAGGTGCCCTTGTTCCCCCTCCTTGAGCCCCCAGCCACCCCATCCTGAGTGGCTTCCTTTGGGACAGCCCTTGTTTGGGGATGGCTTGTGCCCTGGAGGTGATGTGGGTGAGCTCAGGTCATGGAAACAACCACTCCATCCATGTAACTATTGTTGTACCCCGTTACCCGCATCACAGGGAAAGCTTTCAAAGCTGAGCATACCCAGTGCATGTGCAGGAGCTGTTTAAAACATAAATAATGTGGCCATTAACTGAGGCTTTTCCTTTTTTCTGTTGTTGTTGTTGCTTAAAGACAGTTCATATTATGTACTCAATGTTTTTCAAATTAAACCATTATTTATCCAGAGGTAGCCAAAAATGTAGCCGAAAAACCACCTCTGATTATTTTTGACCTCTCTAAGGCTAATAATCTGCTAAAACGTCTTTAAACCATCTTAAAGAAAACAGAAACACCACTGCTGACAACTCACATACCTACTTTTTAATGCAGTGTTATTTTAAATGGCTGCGTTTATAAACCTCTAAAGACTGAGGTTTGTAATAGAAATGCTGACAGATCCTTAACACTCCATCCCATAATAACAAAGTTTTGAGAAAGAATGGGAATGTGGACACCACTGTCCCTGTTATGGAGCTGGGAATTTATTCCCCTTTTATTGATTTTACTCGTGTAGCCAGAAAACTGTTTTTCCTGTGGATTTGGGGTGAGGACAGAATCGAGATGGCAGCACCCAGATGTTGTTATGGGGTGGCTGAGAAGTTCAGCTCTGCCTCCACCATGCACTGGGCCCACCAGAATTTTGCCTTCTACATTCCTATTGCAAAAAAAACCTCGTAAGAATAAGTCTCAGTGACAGGCGGGTGGTTTGAGGGGCTCGGCACAAAAGGGGCCACATTCCCAGGTGGTGCACACCAACCTCCACAGCCCTCTGCCTGTTGCCTGGCACAGGGAGTTTAGGAAAAGGTATTAATTACACAAGACTGCAGCATTTCTCAGGAACGGGTGCTTTTCAGAGTCACTGCCCACATAAGGAGCTCAGTATATCCACCCAGGTGGATATCTTTATCTTGCTCTCTGGCCTGTAAAACTCCCTGAAGGGGAAGAAATGCTGAATGAGATTTATGTCCTCAGAAAGCAACGTGATAATTTGTGCTGTGCAGTGGAGAGGGGATACTACCATATCATCATTAAATTAAGAGGTGCAGGCCAGATGTGAAATCATGATAAGGAGCTTTATAGGGCATCGTGGCTCAGCTTGTGATTGGCTTTACCAGCAGAGCAAGGAGAGCTGCAGGCAGCACAAAATGCCTCCATGTCCTCAAGTCATTATCTGGCTCTGATCATGGGCTTATTTGATCTCTGCACCTTGTGGTCTCTCCCTTGCTCACCCAGGTCTCCCATAAAGAGCACCCTTGTGCTGTGGAAAGTCCAGGCTGCTTAGAAACACAGTGTGGTTTTGTCCATCCCACCACTGTCAGGCTCTGTTTCCAAGGGCATTCCTTGGGAAAGAGGGCTTTTTAAAAATAATTTTTCTTTCATTGTGTTTTTAAATCTGGCCATCTGGTTCTGTCTCTTTTTCCTCAACTGAACTGATAAATGTACACTGAATTTTTGTTGGCTTTATTGTTGGACTTTCAGTGTCATAAAAAATAAAGGCAGTGGCTCAGGGAAGGTAGGCAGGTATCTACACCTTGTCCAGGCTCCCTGGATATTTCCACTGAGTTCTGGGCTTAGATGAACAATGTGTGGCACAAATCAGGACAGAAAAAGTGAAACTGGGGAGTTTTATGCCTTTGAAGATCGCAGCCTCAGCTTTCTCCCTGTGTTTTCCCATGGAAAGTGAAACAGCTCTGAAAGCTACAAACGAGCCCTTGGGTTTGTTTGTTTGGGCTTTACAGTGAAGGGAGTGGCAAAAGATAATGAATTAATTATCCCCCCAAAAAATGAGGGAGAAAAGAGACACAGGAAGAGTTCATGAAATATTGAGTCATTCTCCTACCTGCCAGGAAAGCACAGCATCCTCAGGCCTGCTTATGGAAACCACACCATTAGGCCAAGTCAGGAGCACATCTATACATCCCCAGTGTTTAAATGCAAGTTTTTCCTTTACCATAAGCCTTTAAGCACCAAAGAGCAGGGGGCTGCTTTTAGCTTGTTTTCCTGTAAACAGTGTTAGCGTCTCTGTTGCTGGTGTGGGATGCCAAGCTATAATATTAAGGGTCTTGTTTATAATTTTGCAAAGATTTCAGCAGCAGGGCTGTATTTTTGCCTATGTCTTTGGCTTGGCTTGCCACAGTCAAACAGCTGGGATCACTGTATGTGTGTGTGGTCAAATTTACTGTGAACCGATTAGGATATTAAACAAAATGAAATAAACATGTAAATCTCAAAAACCATCTTGGAGTTGAGGTTTACTTCTATGGAAAGAATACAGATGGAAAAAGTAACATAAAATTAAAGACATTCCCAATGGCAGGCTTTTTTTTTTTTTTTTTTCTCTTTTTTTTTCTCCGCCTATTGCTGCTATTTTATTTTTAAGGAAAATAAATAGAAGGAAAATAATTTCAAGGAAAATAAATAGAAATTACACTTTTTATAGAAAAGGTCCTGCGTCTCTAAGGAAAATGTTGTGGAGTAGAAACGCTTGTTTTAAATAAATATATTGCTGTGTGTATTTGTGTGCTCTTGGATGTGACTGAATATATTTAGGCAGGAAAAGAAAGAGAAGGAAGCTTTTATTGATTTGGTTTTTTCATCTTTTTGTTACCAAAAGTCATCAGCTACAGTCTTGGCTGGCCAGAAGCAATTTCAGCAGACTCACAGGGATCTGATATGATCTTATCTAATCGATCTGTGGATGAGAAAAGCTTTTCTTTTCATGCCAGTTTGTTTGCTTAGCAAAAATGTGACTGCAAGAATGGCAGGGACCACCAGGGATAAAGGAAATATCCTTGAAAAGTCAAGTCCAGGTTTTTTTTTCCTCTTTTTTGGGTGGCCTGTTAATGATACAGGTTTAATGAAGGGATTGGATTTTTAGTAGGACAGTTTAATCAGAATATTAATTATTTGTGACTCCTGCTGTTCCATAGAGGACGGATTTTCTGCCTGGCAAAAATTTCAAACTCAGTGTCTGGCTTTATTCTGTTACTGCAAAAGAAGTAGTCAGCTTTCAAATTTACCACTAAAGGAGGTTTCTAAATCCCTTTTGATCTTAGTTGTCATTTTTTAGCTCAAGCTTCTTTTTAAAAAAGGAAATTAAAATATGGGTCTTTTTAGGTTTTTTTTTTTTTTTTAGTTTATTTGGTGTTGGGCCTGTTATCTAATGGGGAAATATATTTTAAAAGGACAGAGTTTCTCTCAAAGAAAAATCAAAGCATTTTATTAAAAATTGCTGACACTAAGGTTTTTAATGTTCTCACAACTTCTGTTTTGGTTTCTCCAAAATAAAATTCCATCTAGTTTGGAAGCAGGCAGGTACTCTCCTCCTTGCAGTTCCTATATCCATGGATTAAAATTTCTGGAAACTGACAAAGACTGAAACTTTCTCCTTTGGTAGCATCTTTTTCTCTGTTATGCACCTCAGGGATCCCAAAATTTTTCCAAGATGTGGCTTTTTAAAACAAGCCAGTCCTTTCTCTTCTGCCTTAACAGTTTTCTGGGATGTAAATTTTCCCAGAAATTTTTTTTTTGACAAATTTCTGCCTCAACTCTTCTCCCTGCTTTTTCTGCTGGGAGAAAAATACTTTTTTTTCAAAAAAATTTCAAAAATAATTTTGAAAAACATTCATACTTGCATCAATGTTGCATTTTTTTTGTGAAGTAAGTTTCTTGGGGTTTTTTTGGCCTAGAAATGCCAATGATGGGCTCAGAAGGCAATTTTGGGTCTAGTCTACTGCTTTTTTCTTTTCATCTTCATGGGAAGCCCTCCTTTACTTGTTGCCACCCAATGAAAGAAGGGACACCTTCAGCAATATGAAGGTATGATGGAATTAAAAAAGACTTAGCTGTTTTTTCCATATATGGAATAACACAGTCAAACTTCCTAAAGTATTTTTTTAGGAAAAAAAAGAAAAGATTAAATTTCTTCATTTTAAACCCACTGTTAGTGTTGGATCATGACATGCCTCTAAGAGAAGTGCAGAAAATAGATATTAAATTTCGTCTTACTGGATATGAGCTTGTTTATATGAGTTACTTTCCACAAATCCTTTGAAGGGAATCTAAAAAGCTCAAGCTTCTACTCTGGCTCCTTTATGTTCTTGCTGTGTTCTATCTTACATAGATGGGTTTGGTCAAAAGGTCAATGATTCTGACAAATACGTGCTACTAAATGAGTTGCCCTGGATTTTCTGATGCACGAAAATATGCAGCCTAAACTTTTGTCATGATTTTGATACAGATTTTTAAGATGAACACTTAAAAAAAAAGGCAAAAGGTAAAATTTCTCTTGCTATTTTGGTCTGATGGAAAATAGCCTGGCGTGTCAAAATACGTGTGTGAATTCTCTTTGAGTTATCTTGGACCTCGTACCCAGCCTTTGGTGGTTCTTTTGCCGTTCTCATTTTCTTTAAAAAAATATTTTAACACCTGGCATTTCTGTTGCTTAGCCACTGAGACCCGGGTAACTTTTGAACTTTTCGATACGCCAGACAGAGGGAATTCCTTAAATTTCTTCAGTCTTCAAGTCATTTCATCGCTACTGTCTGCCCATCTCAAAAAGATTTTAGGTCACAGCAATAGCAGTCGGAGTCCAGGAACAGGGAAGAAGTGAAAGCCTGAACACTGGGCTTGAAGCACACCAATGTCTTAATAGGTCTGAATCCCATTTTCCCTCTGGTATTGATCCAGCCTCATTTCCATAATGTCCCTTTCACCGCTGCTTTTTCAAGAGGAATATTTTGAATATGAATATTTACATGTGTATGCAGTCTTCAGTAACACTTGTAAATGAAAAATTCAAACTGACATAATAGAAAGAAAGGACAACATCTTTTTTTTCTGGAGAAAATTAGCTCCCCCTTTCTTCAGCCTTGTATATGAATTTTGCGATCTTGTGACAATTTGGGAGTTATTTAAAACAGTCTCATTCAGCTATTTTGTTTTGTTTTCTTTCCTTCTTTTTCCTAACGCCTGTGCTGCTTTGTTCTCCGAGAACCAATTGCACTGCAGTGACTTTTTTCAGGAAAAATCAAACACAGGCTTTAACGGGAAAAAATGATAAAACATTTTAACAACCGAGGGAGTCTCTTGGGGAACCTGATCTCCTGAAATTTCTGAGTTAAACTGATCTGGATACACTTGTACAAGTACCCGTCCATCTCTCCAAGGAGTTACATCCCCGGGGGAAGTCTCCAGGAGTGTAGCGTGTCCTCTGCAAGCCATTTTCACCAGAACGTGAAGCTCATCGGTGCTAGTTTGGGATTTTGTTACAAACTCCAGTGCAGGTGCGCAGGGCAGCAGATGCTGACAAATGGATTAACTTTGCTTCACTCAGTGTTAGGTTTTTTCAAGGGAACGCAACAAGCAGAGCTCCAGTGCCTGTGTGGGGACTGGGGTAAGACATGAAGAACAAGGTTATTATGTCGAAAATCAGGCTTCATATTTAGGTTGTTGGAAGCTAAAATTGATGCTGACATCCTGGGTGATTCAGGGCCACATAAATCAATAGAAGGGATTTCTTCCTCAGGGGCCAGGTTTATGATCTGTGAATGTCCCAATTTTGTGCTGTTCTGTCATGGGTTCCTCCCTTACCAGGTCTGCTCTAGGAAAGAAATTAAGAATAAGATGTCTGAAATCATAAGCATCAAGTTTACTTTTTTTGGTGGAATAAACCAAGTGCTGTTTTCTTTCTGATTATGTTGATTAACCATGTATTCAGTATTCTCCATTACATATTCAGTATCTAGTGAACCAACCACTGGACTAGTCAAAATTAAATATGAGAAGGCTTTGCAATGAAATATATTAGATATCTAAAGAATATTGCACTGTAATAATTTCACGTAGAGACATGTTGGTCATTTAGATCCATGTCCAAGCAGATAATTTATTTTATTTTGTTGTTAATTCTCTGTCCTCCCATCTTCCAGATTTGTGTTCCTGCAGAAGATAATCATGTGATAAAAACAAGACCTACATAAACGTAAATAAATATGTCCTTACCCCTAGAGAGATCAGGCTGTCTCTAGTCTCATACAGATCTCTGTTTCCTCTTTCTCCCTCCAACTATCCATTCAGATGTAAGGGTGAGAAAGAACTTAAAATGAATTAATTTCTCTGCAGGAATTACTGAGAATTGTGAAAAACACTCTTCTTGTGAAAAAAAAAAAAAGTGTTTTTTTCAGCCTTTTGTTTTATAGGCATATGAAAGTGTGCATTGGGTTATTTCAGACAAAGGCAAACTGGATGAGCCAACATGGAGAATACAAACTGCCACTTCTGCAAATCCAGAATCACTCCTGTGTGGTGTTGGTCACATCCAGGATAGACTTGGTCCTCATCTATTAAAAATTGTTTTAAAAAGATCAGTGACTGGTAAAACCAGTGACACAAACAAGACCAGATCTCTGCTTTCCCAGTTGCCTCCTAACTTGTTTAATCCAGGAGGATGGCGTGTCATTGTCTCCCGCAGCACAGAAGCCAGGCAGATCCATAGCAGAAGAAAAGGAAAGCTGGAAATATCTGCTCTGCTGTTGTACTCTGTACCTTGTGACCCTGCCATGGACCAGCCCCCCGCAGCCTCCATTGTCCCCTGCTCTGCTCCCCATTGTTCCCTTGCAATCGGAGATGGTGCACACAGCATGGGCTGATAGTGTTCACTGCATGACATAATTTGGGTCAATCAGCATCAGTTACACCATCTGGAAAGGGAATGGCTTCTTAATGCTCCATCACTGGCGGTCTCAGTTCCCTGCGTACAGTGGTCTTCCTCCAACTGGGGTGTAGCAGGGGTAGCAGGGAGTGGTGGTCGTGCTTCAGAGTTGGTTTTGTGGTCTTAGAAGCCCCAAAGTGCCACTTTCTCGATGACCATCCTCGTTTTCTGGACTTTATGTTTTCAGTGTGCTCCCCCTGCCCTGACTCTCTAAGCTCAAACTTTTCTTTCCTCTACCACAACCCCCTTGCAGAATTTATTTGACAGTTCTTGTGTCACTTAATTTTGTTGGTAGATTGGGATGGAAAGTTTATAAGACAGCAGTAAAAGCAAGGAGATTATTTCTTTCAGGCAGAACAGGGCTTTAAGTGATTTAACCGAGAAGGGATCCAGGCCCTGGCTCGTGTGCCTTCTGCAGATGCTAAAACCATTACCGCCATGTAAAAATATATCTATAAGTTTCCACTTTTGCATTTCCTCACTGCAGTGGACTCTGGGCTGTGATGCCATTTTCCACCTATTTCTAAGCCCAGCAGCTGTATCATCTCGCCCCCCACTCCCTCCCTAGACCTTTCCACAGCTTTTTTGCTGACATTGTGCTGTGCTGGTTGTCCGCAGGAGGCCGGGCTGGACTTTCCTCTCCAGCTCTGTCAGCAGTTCATCATCCTGCTGAGGAATGAGTTATCCCAAGTGAGAATAATCCCGCTCTTCTCTGCTTTCTTCTCACTGTCTTCATAGTGGTTTCTTAACAAAATTGCTTGACCACCAGACTGAGTTAGGGAGAACTGTGCAGTGCAGGCAGTGGTGCCATCACTAGTTATGGGTCTCATAGCATGAAAATGGCACGTGGAGAGGAGAGGGTTGCTCTGCCAACCAGAGCAGGCAGAGCTGAGGGACCTGTGGCACTAATGAAACTTCGAATAACTGCTTGGAAAATGAAGAAACTTTGCAGATAAGTATTTGCTTAGTGTTGCTTTGGTTATTTTTTGGATGGGAGAATTGAAAAAACTGTTCTCTCTCCCCTGATTTCCCCTTCATTCTCTTTTTATTCCTAAAAACTATATGAGACAGGAGACAAAAAAGCATCCTTATTCCTCTTCCCTCCTCCGCTTTTTTTTTTTTCCCTCTCAAAAAAGTAAACAGAGAAAAGACAAAAGAGTATTAAAAGAGGGAAGGGGGCATTCAGAGAATAAAAAGTTGGAATGAGAAATTCAAGCAGCTCAGTAGTAATTGCTGGAACAGTTACATTAAACTGTGTGTCTACAGTGTCCCTTAGCTCTGGTTTCATAATTCTGGGTAGGAAACAAAAGGTGTAACTGCAGCCAATGGATTTTCTTTTCTATAGCTGAGATCACTGCAAGGAAATTCAGTTTTTCTATAACATGGCTCCTGTTTTACCTATAACGTACCTATATATGCTGTTGTCCCTGTAAGATGCTTAGATCAGGAGCAAGTCAGTGGTCCCGCTGAGGAACCAAAATGTGTTTTGAATTGGAATGGATGACAGTATTTCAAAAACCTTCTGGAAAAATAAAAAGAAAAAAAGGAAAAAAAAAAGCCCCCCCAAAAAAGCCAGTATTGCTTGGAGTAAGTTCATTGCCTTGGAAAACTCTTATTTTGTAGCTCTCCAATGAATCCTCCTACCATAGCCTGTCAAAGTCTACGGTAAAAAAAAACCCCAAACACATAGAGTTTATCTCTCTAAAGACAGAAGTGATTCCTGGAAAGAAATTCTTCCATTGTGATTTTAAAGATGCTTTTGATTTCCTGGGCAAACATCCATTCCAAAGTAGCTGGTTTATCACCCAAGAGTATCACTGAGGAAAATGCTGTCACACATCTGCAAAGTTGCCGGTGAACCGTCTTGCTAATCACAGATTTGTGCTTTGTGCACATGCATGATGTGCAGAGATATTCTTCTATGAATACATGAAAAAAACCAAGAATAATATATTGTTACACACATTTGTGGCACATGTATGATGCCCCTCTTTGCCACACCTAGCGTAGTACCTTCGGAGTTACTAACATCACATCAACTTTTATTTTTCATTTACCAACCCTGTATTTCATTGAACAGAAGCTTTCTGTTAAACTGAAACAGATGATGTTTTAAACTAATACTAATTGATTCCATTCCTGGAGTTCACAGTGGTAGCAAGTAAAATAGCTCCCTGACCCTGCTGGTGAATTCAGATCTCAGACTGAGCTGCGCGTTTTGACTTCTCCTTTGCTTTTGCAGTGTCCACTCAGCCCTGTGCTGGCTCCCAGCATCACTCCCCAAAACACCGTGCTGCTTAAGGAGTTTTGTGCTGGGATGAATGAGATGTGGGCCGGTTCCCAGCACCACTGGGGACACCCTGGGGGAGTTACTTCATCACTGCTGGACTTCCCTCTTGAGGTAGTAAGGATAAATATGCACTACCTGAAATAAAGGTAGGATGAAATCCACCAGTGATTATGAGGAGCTTTGTTACAGTGAGGCTTGTATGAAAGTCACCTCATATATCTCATTAATAACTGAGGTTCCCTGTTCCACAAGGAAAAGAATCAGGTGCTATTTCTTCTTTTCTTTGCTGCTGGTAACATAAACTATAGTCAACAGTCCAAAAAATACCACCTAAGCTCTCTCAAAAATATAAATATGCTTGCCTTGGTCTGCAGAAAAGATCTCTAATTCTTTCAGCCAACCATGTCATAAAAACGTGAACACTGATGCTGGGAACAAAATCTCCTTGTAGTACTGAGGTAGGGAGAGTTGAATGTCTCATGCTGAGACCAAGGGCTTTGCACACTCTAAGGGCTGTGCACTTACAGTCTTTAAATCAGCATCTCTCCAGAAGCCCCTGTGCTGGCGTTGGGTTGGGCAGTCTTCCACTGACCCCTCATTCCCAGCCTGGCTGTGGACTAACAGGGGAGGAGCAGCCCAATCACTCGGCAGTGCATTTCGGATGTCCAGCTCCCCAAACAGGGCTCTTTAATGGAAATGTTGACAGCTTACTAAGGGCTCTGATGTCAAAACATGGAGCTCTGGAATTGTGCTGGCTATTTTTTCAACCATGTAAATGGAAACAGTTAAATGCTGGAATGAGCACCATTGGTTCTTTGTGATAAATACCATGCAGATCTTTGCCAGGGAGATCTCTTTGAAAAGCCTTGGTTTTATTACTGTTACACATGAATCCCCAAATTATTCACTGCTTCAAAAACGGGCAAAAACATTTTTACTTCGTGTCTCAACTTCTACACATACTTTTTAACTCACAACCTCTGGAAGTACTTGAATTGATTTCTATAGCAGAGATTGAAAGTTTCAATTAGAGATGTTTGACAGAAGAAGCAAAAGGCCTGGCCTTTATTTAAGCAGTTTGAAAGAGAGGCGTGAAAATGTGGGTGCCGCAACAGGAACATCTGTTGTTGCAGGTGTATGTCTGGGTTGAATTCCTCTGCTCAAGGAATTTGTGGAGGCAAGAAGATACCTTGTCTCTTCAGAATGGCTCATCTTTGGCAGTGAAGGACTTGTGTTCTGTTCATTAGAGCAACCAGGTACCTTTTCCCAAGGAAATGAGTGAATTCTGCTGACCAAGGGACTGACTTTCCTAAGGGACTGAATTGGATATTCCGTCCCTGTGGGTTCACAGGAGTGGGATCCCACTGGGCAAGGCTTGGAGGAAAGCACCATGGGAATCAGGCAAGGAAGCATCAGGACATGCTGTGACAGCACAACATGGCTTGTTTTCATGCTGCCAACACCAGCCCCACCACTTAGAGACCTCCCTAACCCTTGTGGATGCCTGAGCTCCCACCACAGAGAAGGGGAAGAGCCTTTCTGCCGGGTAATGAGGGAGCTTGGGTGATTACAGCCCTGCCAGCTGTGTCCACAGCTGGGTGGCACAAATCCCATTGAAAGTGTCTTAATTATATTATAAACTTACAAGCAATTAACTTCCCCTCTTTGACACACGGAGATTTAATTGACAAGCCATTACTATTTTTTTAATGCTCCCTTGGTGTTTGCTTTTGTTCTCTTTCCAGAATGGGGCCTGAATCAGGCCCTTTGGTATTAAATCTGTCTGGCTAGAAAGTCCTCAAATGGATCAAAACAATCTTTATCAGTGGAAAGTTTTTGACATGGAGCTGGATTTTACAGTGTGCATGTGTGCCTGAAGTGTTTCTTCTGCAATGTTCAGAGGGTTCATTTCACTTTAAGACCATAAAAAATGGAGTTATTTAATAGGGCCCTTGGTTGGGTAATTATGAAGCAAAGGAAAAGCAGACAATCCACCCAGGGGGTGTGTGTGTTTTTTCTTCAGTGGTGTTAAATACTATTTGGATTATTCACTGAATAAACATTAAATAATGTAATTTGGAAACCAGGTCCCATTAGGGATTTAAATGTGTAGTCTGTCACTGGTAAAGGATTAAGATATTAGTGTATTAATGTAATATCAAAAGCTGTGGATTCCTTCTGTGTTGCTTAAGTGCTTTCTGATCAAACATGTTTGAACAGTTTGTTGGTTTCTTTTATTTTTTTAATTGCTTGTTTCATGGTGTAATGAAAGTGAGGATGGATATAGCACAGTGTTTGAGTTTGCTTACTTAGCCTGAAACTCTACAAAAAATAGAGCCTGTGGGTCTAATCCACCATAGCCTGAGACTGGAGAAACTTGGCAGACCTGAACCTTCATCTTTGTTTGCAAAGAGCCCATCACGCTTTGGCAGTGTAAAAACTCCCTTTCACTGCATCTCCCTCCCCCCACTCCTGCTCCTTTCTCCAGTGCCACATAAATGATGCTTTATGCTTTGGGCATTTCTGCTACGTTTCATCTTAGAGGTTTCTTGGGACAAGGTGCTTCTACAAGGCATGAACAAGGACGAGTAGGTATGGCTTTTCAGGGATCCAAGGGCTCTTGAGTCTGACTCGATCCGATATTGAGGCCAAGACTGGAAGAAGTTGAGAGGCCCTGGATGACCCTTTAGAGTTTCAGGAACTTTTCCACCTACAGCCCTTTTTGGAAATGGGTCTTGTATGAGTTCAATGTGTGAGGCTATTTCCATCCCTGTGCAGAAACATTCAGCAGGTTAATTGTGTTTATGCTGTTAGAAGTGGAAAACAGCTTGATTTTGCAACAAGCCCTAACATTTACTCCCTGGAGAGTTTGCAGATGTTGGTTTCCATTCAGAAGCAAGTCCTAGGTGTCTACAACAGCACCATCAGAAAAGCACTCTGCTAAAATGAGCTCCTGGGTTTGAAAGTGCTTCCTTCTATTGTCTGTTTATGAAGTTCACCTGAAATGGCCATTGCTGTCACTAGGAAAACCTCAGCATCATATATTTTGGAGATGAGTCCAGAGACAGGAGCATATCAAGCCTTTCTTAAGTAATCCCTTAAAGATTTGAGCGCTTTGGATTCCTTTTCAAATGACAGACACTTGGCTGCTGAAGGAGAGTGAAAGTATGGGTTTGGCAAGTTGGATTGGCTTTCATCCACTCAGGATCCAGGCTGAAGAGCGTATTACCAGGACAAATATGAAAAAATAAAATTTCTTTTGTTCTGAGCTGAGCACATCCTATTGGCTTCTGAAGAAACACAAGGCTTAAAATAAAATGTATGTGTTTGTTTAAGCAGTGAATCTAAATCAACAGCTCATCCAAGTCAAAAAATGTGTGCTCCAAATCTGTAGACAATCAAGCACTTTATTTTTGATAACCAGTCACTGTTTATTGTAGTACACAGCAATGTTTTAAAAAGAACAAGAGTGTTCCTGCTCAGTGGGTCAATTCTAAGTACTGCATTTCAGCAAATGAAGCAGGAACTCAAGTTGATGAAATTTGCAAACAAATCCCCATGGAACCCTGTCCATTAAAAATTCGCACTAAATTAGATATTACAAACAGCACTGGAAAATGGTCTCTGTAGCTATTGTCTTGAAAGTCCTTGGTGTAATAAAAATTTCCCATTTTCTGTAAATGAGGGGAAAAAACCAGAGTTGCTGGAAAACACTTCAGTTCACCTAATTGGAAAATATAATTCAAATATTCATAATGATTCCTCTTAAAAATGGATGAAAAGAACAGTCTTGAATATCATTTTGGAAGCAAGTCAAAATATGCACTTGTCGTTACTATGGCAATAAGCAAAAAGCAGAGAAAAAACCCCAACAGCAGCAAAAAATCCTTCAGGTTTGAAAGGAACTTGCCATGTATGATTATTTTTATGATCACAAACCCCTTGCAGCAACCAATTTGCTGAGTATAAGTGATCTAATTGAGGGCAATGGTTGTCAGAGGGACCAAAAATATACTAGGCCTCCATTTTCATATTAAAATGCCATGCCTTGGTTTAACATTTCCAAGTGGTTATTTTAGTCCTTTTTTAAAAAACAAAAGCCTGTTGAGGATAGGGTAACTCTGTTGACCAGTATATTATTGAACTTGTTTATCTCTGGGAAATGGGACCACCTGA